>NW_021026017.1:292864-317191 GCF_004153795.1 Camellia sinensis | reverse complement strand
TTTATGGAAATTGAACATTTATCAATTGCTAATGTCTTAGTCATTGCTCATACTGTGTTTAGCATATCACTACTGGGCGTTGGCTCACCCTTTATGGGACATTATTTTCAGGTACAGGTAGTATGCCACCTCCAAGGACATAGCTTGGATGATGATGAGAGTTAAAGACTCTTTCTTTTGTTTATTTTGATGTATTACATGTAAATTCAAGCCAAGGGCTTAATATGTATTGAGTTAGTACTCTTCTTTTTGTAACCAAGTGTTAACTTGGAAAGCTGTAAGCCCATAGGGCATTTGCTTTTGTTGTTAACATGTAATACAGTTGTAAGAATTACTCTGATGAATAGAAATGGTGAATTTCTTTTGTATCAATGCATGTCTAAAATGTTGGTTTAATGCTATTATTTTGAGGGCGTTACAGTCTATGTCCTCTTCTAGGTTGGACAGATCATTTAATCCCTGACTTGGGCCATCCTCTCGAACTACACTGACCTCTGCTGTTGTTGGCAATACCACCTTGGGCTTGGCCTGATTGATTGGCACAATATAGCAGCTCGGGTTATACATCTCCTCAGATAAATCCTTGAAATCATAAGGCAACGAACTGGCATTCTCCAGCAATGCTGACCTCCCTTCATCTTCCACTGTCACCACCACTAGTTCAGGTTGAAGTGAAGACGTGCTTATCATGCACAAGTCTGTGTTATTAGGGATGAACAACGCCGGCTTAGGTAGGTGGAAAGGGGTGATGTATATACTGGGGTCGTAAGGGACGACCAGTGTATGGATGAGGTTTATATGCCGGGGTGGAGGGACTTGGTTATGTGGTGGGAGAGAATTTGTAGTGGCGTTGGGTTTTTGACGAGGTGTTATCACCTTATTGTCGATGAGATCTTGAATCTCATGACGCAGCTTGTAGCTCTGGTTGGTGTCATGACCATGCTGTTGGTGAAAAGCACAATATTTGGCCAAATTGTGCTTAGGCGGGAGAGGATCAGGTAGGAGGACGTTGTTCTAACAACTTCAGATACCCCTTTTTTATCAGAACCCTCAGGGCTGCAGATAAGGACATATCGAGTGGGGTAAAGGTTCTTTGGGTTGGAGCTTGGTTGGTTGAGGTTTGTGGATTTGTGTAGGATGTATTGGCAAAAGGGGTGGCTGATTTGGTTTTAGTGGTGATGACGTTGATGTTAGATTGTCGTGCAGAGGTGTTGCCACTCGTGGTTGCATTGGAACTGCACGTAGAGGGCCTCTTGGGCTGTTCATTCTAATGCTCTATCAGCCCCTATTTCATCACATCTTCAATTTGCACCCCTATCTCATGGAGCTCAGCAAATGTAAACAAAGGCAAGACTATCATCTTCTGCAATAATCTCCCTTGCAAGTTACGAACCACCATTCAGATCTGATCCTTCTCGGATGGTCTGATAGTCATCATAGAGGCCGTAGCCCTCCATCTTGTTACAAAGTCTGAGAAGCCCTCCTTTGGCTCTTGACAAGTTGCTTCAAGATCACGTGTTATGGCCTCGATCTGGGTATTGTAGGAGTATTGTGCAATGAAGAACTCGGCCATCTCCTCCCAGTTTCGTTTTACAAAACCTTCCAGCTGTGCATACCAGATAGCCGCTATACTCAATAGGGTTCGTCTAAAAAGTGACAACTTCTGAAGTCTAGTGAGACCTATTAGTCGTAGGATGTTAGAGAATAAATGTAGATGGACCATAGGATCCCCGGAGCCATCAAACCGGTCTATATGCGGCATCTTAAATCTATCTGGCAAAGTTACTGCAGAATCTGTGTATCCATCCTCAATGTTAGGGATTGAATTCACACCCTACACCCGCTTGAAGAGCTTTTCTAGCTTGTTGATCTTCAATGCAGTGGGGTCAACCGCGAATTCGAATGGTGCCTCCATCTGGTAAACTGGTGGCTTAGAGGTCTGAGGTGGGATTGGATCTGCTGGGATGCCCATATTCTCTTGGACATTGATTGTGACCCCGGGTCCTGGCATACCCGCTAGGGGTGCATAGGATGTAGGAGCTACTGCCGGTTGTGGTTGTTGTTACTGAAGTCTATCTATCAATTCTGCTTGGTGGGCTACGACCTCAGCTTGGCAGGCTGTGACCTTAGCTTGGTGGGCAGCATCTAGCTACATAGTCTTAATAGTCTGCTAGAGCTGATGAAGCATATCTTCCATGCTGACTGGAGGATTTTGAGCTATCAGAACTGGCGAATATTCTCTTACTGGTCTAGATGTAGAGGCTTGATCCTGACTGGATGTAGGTGATTGATGAACTAGTGAGTTATGCCTAACCCTCCTCCGTCTCATAACCGATGGGAGTGAAGCAAACACTGGTTGTCCCTTGATAAGATCCCCAGATCTATAGAATCTCCTCACATGAGTCAAGAGTGCTTGGGGGGTAATAGAATCGTTTGAAGCAATTGTGATAAACTACCTTGCAAAAAGAAATAAAGCAAAAGGAAAACAAAAATCAGAAACCGCGCAGCACCTTAACTCATATTCTAATCAGTACACTGATGTAATCAAAGCCGTAAAACCATGCTCAATAGTGAATTTTGCTTCCCAAAAACTGATGCCCAAACTTGTAACTGATACATACATTCCTGCAGAGTTTCACTTTAAAAGCACATAAATGAGAGCCAAAACACCCATATGATGGGATAGGGTTACCCTGTCCTAGTTCGTCAAGAGCTAGGGTTTTACTATTCACAACAAGTGGTTTCACACAATCCTACAATCGGGTAAGCAACCTATCCTAGTTTGGAACGGTCTCTATGGTTTCCGATATGCAACTAGGCTGATTGGTCAAAAAGGGTACCTCAGGAAAAGTACCTAATATACCTCTCACACCTAACACTAAGAAGTGAAAGAAGGATCAAACGGTACAGCAGTAGTCCAGATCCAAGGGTTGTGTTCCCATCGTAGTAGAGCCCACAACCGATCAGCCTTTTGGTAAGCTTTTCCAAGCGAGCCTCCAGCAAACTGTTCAGGAATAGCAAATGGCAAACACTGTGACTTAGGCGTACCAATACAAATCCTAATGCAAAGAAACACATAAGTGTAGATAAAAAGACATATCATGAGTTCGAGTCAAGTTCTCTAAATCCCCAATAGAGTCACCAGAAACTGTAGCTCGCCTTTTTCACGTCCCCTTTCGGAAGGTTGAAAGAAAGCCCTACAGTTCGAACTCCCGTGATTCTGAATCTAATCTCACAAGTGCAATGTGAAACTGATAAACACCAAGGAGTCTAGATTCGGTAAATCGTTTTGGAAAATTGATTTTAGGATAAAAAATGGAAAAATTAGACTGCTTTGCCAGATGCAGAGTCGCCACCTAAATATTTTATTTTGGAAAAATTTGGGAAACTCATGACTCGTGCCGAAGGCTACGTGTCTGTCACCACCAAAGTTGCCTCGGCTCGGGAACTTAGGTACAAGGGGAGAAGGTCATGAATTGAGCACCCCCCGCCCGTCGGATCAAAGATTTGCTTCTACTAATCATGATATGATTTTTTTTTTAAACATTATGTGCTTTTGTTTCAGTTATTAAGCTAGATTTACTGTGTGATGCGCACAAGCAAGTATAGACTAGTTTGCTCAATTTGGAACAATTCAACTCATGTTTGTTTGAGAAAATGGTTTGAATTTGCCACCTCAAATAGGCTTAAAGGTTTGCGGATTTGCCACCAAACATAATGGGCTTAAAACATGATTTGCCACTCAACAAAGTGGGCTTAAAACTTACATTTGTTGAATCGTTTCGATTCAAACAACGAGCCTTCATCCACAAGCATTCAAGCAGTTTAGCATTTAAGTACATAGCCTCATGGCAAGCATGCTAATCATGGCAACATTCACACTTATGCAAATATGCTAAAGTGTAAAAATTCACCTAGTACTCCAAACTAAGAAGATATGAGTTAGTAAAATTATGCATGGTTCCTAACTATACAAGATGCTTAACGTAGCACATGCGATATGCAATTAATATGCTCGGCTACTAATATGGCGTATGAGTTAATTTAAATAACATGAGGTTAAACACGTATTGAAATAAGTATTGAAGAGGTAATGCAGCTTGAATGATGCGCCGAGTCTCGGTGCATGCAATACAAATGAATGGTTGCAAGCATAAGGTATCCTAATTTGAAATATGTCCCTAATCTAACCATCAAAAGTGAGTAAATAAAAGGGAGAAAGACGTGGGGTTGAAAGACATACACGCACGCACGCACGCACACTTGTTACAACATTACGCCCTCACGAAGGAGGGTCCGAATGAATAAGCTAATCAACTACTTACGCTAATTAAGCTAACTAATTATTACAAAACAGAAATAAATTAACTAACTATTCTAGTTAACTAATTACAAAACGAAATTGAATAACTAATTAAACTAACTAATTAATTACAATTCTTAATTAGTTACAACTAATTAATTACAATACATATTTGAATTTCAAAATAGGCTAATCATAAGCTAATTAATTTAAACTAATTAACAAGATAACTCGTCCCGGGAAACGAGGGAAACCCATGCATGCTCGGTTTCCACCCGAAAAGCCACTGCCTTACTGTTGAATGCCTCTGTTTGCACATTTGAACACTAACAATGCTACCCACTTCCAGAACACCTCTGCTCTACCTTACCAAAACACTGTGCAAATTTCACTGATGGCCAACAAGTGGGATAAGGGGCCGGTCGGCTACCAATGGTGGTTAAAGCCTTAAAACACCAAGCTAATGAAAGGACTTACACTTCAACTATGCAAAACAAGGCTCAAAAGGCCCCAAACAGCAGAGTGTAAAACGTGCTAGACTTGAGCCACAAGCTAAAACATTAAGCTAATACATGGGGCTAACTAGGCATGCAAACAAGACAAAAAGAGAGGAGGTTAACCCCTCCAATTTTGGACTTCAAAATGAGTTTTTTGCCACTGAAAAACCTCTGAAATTCAGTGCTTAAAAGGCCTAAAAAAATTGATTTGAAAGTGATAAACAAAGACACAAAAACTTTACAAGCAAATAAGCAAGAAGGGTGAACTACCCCTTAATTGAAAATGGTCTCAAACCAACACTTTTAAGCCATAAAACAAAGCTTTTTACAGTTTAAAATCAGCCTCAAAACAATTGAAAAAGATGGCAAAGCAAGGGTACAAAACAAGTATAAAGAAATAGTGCTATGCCTCTTGAAGAGAAGGCACAATTTGGCCAACAAATTCACGTCACACACACCTTCTAGAGCTCAAAATAAGTTCCAAGCTACCTCAGCCCAAAGACTAGCAACTTCTATCAAGGGTGTATTGGCAAAAGTGTAGGATTTGTGAGCAAATGTGTATAAAATTTCAAGAGAGAGAGAGAAGTGTAGAGAGAGAGAGAGAGAGTTTGGTTCCAAATTTTCTAACCCTCAAAAATGGGGGAGGAACCCCCATATATATAGAAAAACAAGCCTTGAGCTTAGAAACATTCTACCATACACGTGTAGGGAAATGCAACTCCTGAATGTGCTAACAGCTGGCACAGTTGTTAACAAATATCTGGAAAAAGACACTCGTGCCGACCGGCTACACCAATGACTGACAACCGTGAGCCATGGACGATAGCCATTGGTGGTGGCCGATAGGTCGCCAAAACTTCCAGACTTGAAACAACAAGGTTTGGTCCAAAACAAAGCACAAAATGGACAAGCTTCAAACGCTCAAAGACAGGGCATTCCATTGAGGACTTCGGGCACTCAAAACGAACATATGCAGTCATAATCATTGAGTGCACGAGCGATGACATCTAAGTCTTGAGGTCGGTTAAAAATGAGATGTCTACAGGAGTCCCCTCCCTATCTCTCAAAATAAGTATAACATATAGTGAGTCCCATTTCACTATCAATCTCAGTCCCCTCTCTATAATTCCAAACAAACAAGGCCTTATGTTATACCACAGAGAGGTAAAATAAATTTTGTTCTAAAAACATTATAAGATCTTTGTGATTCAAAGTCTTAATACTGTTTTCTCAATTTTTTAAATATTAAAAAATATAAAAGTACGTATGTTAAGAAACTATTGGTCATTTGTCAATATGTTAAGAAATTATTAAAATTTAAACTTAACTGTTTTGAAACATTTTATAATATCAATATTCTAATATATTTAATGTTTAAGCGTGACAATTTTCACACATTTTATACGAAAATCAAATCAATTTTTTTTATGTTTCAAAATATCGAAATTCATGTCATTTATTGATCAGTAAGGTAATATATTCCTTAAAATTATAAATTATTAAAAAATTATACATGAAAATACACATGTTATCAAATGATAAAATTTAATAATATTATATTATTATATTTTGAGCTCTTTGGTTATATTAAAAGTTCCTTCTTGTTTATTATTATCTTATTTTCATTTAATTTAAATATTTTTGTTAATCAATATGGTAAGTTTTTTAGTTTTATTTAATTATAATCATCAATCTCTAATGAGCAATATCTTACTATAATTTATATAATAGAAAGCATACATGTCTTGAAATTATCACTTTATTTTTTATTGACAAATTAAACTATAATTATGATTTGTGAAGGATAATTTTTTCAAATCTAATATTATTATTATCTATGTATTAACGCAAAATAACTTTTATCCAAAATGTTTTAAGAGCTTCAAAATATTAATTTCAATTTATAAAAATTAATAAATACATATCGCATAAAATTATTAACCCATCCAAACATATCTAATTTAAAATTAAAAAAAAAATAGATGAAAAGTTTATATGTAAGCTAAATTTAATTTAGACAATAATTGATAGATTTTGGTGCTCAAGTTTAACATTTAAGAAGAATATGAAAAAATATTTTTTTCATATAAATATTCTATAACATAAATGAAATTTTCATAAGAAGTGTCATTTAAAGTACGATATCAAATGTGATCAGCATAAATTATTAAAATTTTATCTTGAAATTCTTTTTAAAGATTCCAAATTTAAATAACTAAAATTTAATTAAGAAAAGGTATATTGCCATGTATAGAATCTTTCTACAATGTTTTTCTTATGAAAATTTCATTTAGGGTAATGCTAGAGACACCAAATTTTCTACCAAACAAATGACCAAATGTCTCACATGGGTGTGGGGTCCGCAATTTTGTGGACCCCACACCCATGTGAGACATTTGGTCATTTGTTTGGTAGAAAATTTGGTGTCCTAATTTTTTGGTCGCTAAATATATAATTACTGCGACTAATTCATTTAGTAGCTAAAACATTTTAGTCGCGAAAAGTCATATTTGCCGACTAATTTTTTGGTCGCTAAATATATAATTACTGCGACTAATTCATTTAGTAGCTAAAACATTTTAGTCGCGAAAAGTCATATTTGCCGACTAATTTTTTGGTCGCTAAATATATAATTACTGCGACTAATTCATTTAGTAGCTAAAACATTTTAGTCGCGAAAAGTCATATTTGCCGACTAATTTTTTGGTCGCTAAATATATAATTACTGCGACTAATTCATTTAGTAGCTAAAACATTTTAGTCGCGAAAAGTCATATTTGCCGACTAATTTTTTGGTCGCTAAATATATAATTACTGCGACTAATTCATTTAGTAGCTAAAACATTTTAGTCGCGAAAAGTCATATTTGCCGACTAATTTTTTGGTCGCTAAATATATAATTACTGCGACTAATTCATTTAGTAGCTAAAACATTTTAGTCGCGAAAAGTCATATTTGCCGACTAATTTTTTGGTCGCTAAATATATAATTACTGCGACTAATTCATTTAGTAGCTAAAACATTTTAGTCGCGAAAAGTCATATTTGCCGACTAATTTTTTGGTCGCTAAATATATAATTACTGCGACTAATTCATTTAGTAGCTAAAACATTTTAGTCGCGAAAAGTCATATTTGCCGACTAATTTTTTGGTCGCTAAATATATAATTACTGCGACTAATTCATTTAGTAGCTAAAACATTTTAGTCGCGAAAAGTCATATTTGCCGACTAATTTTTTGGTCGCTAAATATATAATTACTGCGACTAATTCATTTAGTAGCTAAAACATTTTAGTCGCGAAAAGTCATATTTGCCGACTAATTTTTTGGTCGCTAAATATATAATTACTGCGACTAATTCATTTAGTAGCTAAAACATTTTAGTCGCGAAAAGTCATATTTGCCGACTAATTTTTTGGTCGCTAAATATATAATTACTGCGACTAATTCATTTAGTAGCTAAAACATTTTAGTCGCGAAAAGTCATATTTGCCGACTAATTTTTTGGTCGCTAAATATATAATTACTGCGACTAATTCATTTAGTAGCTAAAACATTTTAGTCGCGAAAAGTCATATTTGCCGACTAATTTTTTGGTCGCTAAATATATAATTACTGCGACTAATTCATTTAGTAGCTAAAACATTTTAGTCGCGAAAAGTCATATTTGCCGACTAATTTTTTGGTCGCTAAATATATAATTACTGCGACTAATTCATTTAGTAGCTAAAACATTTTAGTCGCGAAAAGTCATATTTGCCGACTAATTTTTTGGTCGCTAAATATATAATTACTGCGACTAATTCATTTAGTAGCTAAAACATTTTAGTCGCGAAAAGTCATATTTGCCGACTAATTTTTTGGTCGCTAAATATATAATTACTGCGACTAATTCATTTAGTAGCTAAAACATTTTAGTCGCGAAAAGTCATATTTGCCGACTAATTTTTTGGTCGCTAAATATATAATTACTGCGACTAATTCATTTAGTAGCTAAAACATTTTAGTCGCGAAAAGTCATATTTGCCGACTAATTTTTTGGTCGCTAAATATATAATTACTGCGACTAATTCATTTAGTAGCTAAAACATTTTAGTCGCGAAAAGTCATATTTGCCGACTAATTTTTTGGTCGCTAAATATATAATTACTGCGACTAATTCATTTAGTAGCTAAAACATTTTAGTCGCGAAAAGTCATATTTGCCGACTAATTTTTTGGTCGCTAAATATATAATTACTGCGACTAATTCATTTAGTAGCTAAAACATTTTAGTCGCGAAAAGTCATATTTGCCGACTAATTTTTTGGTCGCTAAATATATAATTACTGCGACTAATTCATTTAGTAGCTAAAACATTTTAGTCGCGAAAAGTCATATTTGCCGACTAATTTTTTGGTCGCTAAATATATAATTACTGCGACTAATTCATTTAGTAGCTAAAACATTTTAGTCGCGAAAAGTCATATTTGCCGACTAATTTTTTGGTCGCTAAATATATAATTACTGCGACTAATTCATTTAGTAGCTAAAACATTTTAGTCGCGAAAAGTCATATTTGCCGACTAATTTTTTGGTCGCTAAATATATAATTACTGCGACTAATTCATTTAGTAGCTAAAACATTTTAGTCGCGAAAAGTCATATTTGCCGACTAATTTTTTGGTCGCTAAATATATAATTACTGCGACTAATTCATTTAGTAGCTAAAACATTTTAGTCGCGAAAAGTCATATTTGCCGACTAATTTTTTGGTCGCTAAATATATAATTACTGCGACTAATTCATTTAGTAGCTAAAACATTTTAGTCGCGAAAAGTCATATTTGCCGACTAATTTTTTGGTCGCTAAATATATAATTACTGCGACTAATTCATTTAGTAGCTAAAACATTTTAGTCGCGAAAAGTCATATTTGCCGACTAATTTTTTGGTCGCTAAATATATAATTACTGCGACTAATTCATTTAGTAGCTAAAACATTTTAGTCGCGAAAAGTCATATTTGCCGACTAATTTTTTGGTCGCTAAATATATAATTACTGCGACTAATTCATTTAGTAGCTAAAACATTTTAGTCGCGAAAAGTCATATTTGCCGACTAATTTTTTGGTCGCTAAATATATAATTACTGCGACTAATTCATTTAGTAGCTAAAACATTTTAGTCGCGAAAAGTCATATTTGCCGACTAATTTTTTGGTCGCTAAATATATAATTACTGCGACTAATTCATTTAGTAGCTAAAACATTTTAGTCGCGAAAAGTCATATTTGCCGACTAATTTTTTGGTCGCTAAATATATAATTACTGCGACTAATTCATTTAGTAGCTAAAACATTTTAGTCGCGAAAAGTCATATTTGCCGACTAATTTTTTGGTCGCTAAATATATAATTACTGCGACTAATTCATTTAGTAGCTAAAACATTTTAGTCGCGAAAAGTCATATTTGCCGACTAATTTTTTGGTCGCTAAATATATAATTACTGCGACTAATTCATTTAGTAGCTAAAACATTTTAGTCGCGAAAAGTCATATTTGCCGACTAATTTTTTGGTCGCTAAATATATAATTACTGCGACTAATTCATTTAGTAGCTAAAACATTTTAGTCGCGAAAAGTCATATTTGCCGACTAATTTTTTGGTCGCTAAATATATAATTACTGCGACTAATTCATTTAGTAGCTAAAACATTTTAGTCGCGAAAAGTCATATTTGCCGACTAATTTTTTGGTCGCTAAATATATAATTACTGCGACTAATTCATTTAGTAGCTAAAACATTTTAGTCGCGAAAAGTCATATTTGCCGACTAATTTTTTGGTCGCTAAATATATAATTACTGCGACTAATTCATTTAGTAGCTAAAACATTTTAGTCGCGAAAAGTCATATTTGCCGACTAATTTTTTGGTCGCTAAATATATAATTACTGCGACTAATTCATTTAGTAGCTAAAACATTTTAGTCGCGAAAAGTCATATTTGCCGACTAATTTTTTGGTCGCTAAATATATAATTACTGCGACTAATTCATTTAGTAGCTAAAACATTTTAGTCGCGAAAAGTCATATTTGCCGACTAATTTTTTGGTCGCTAAATATATAATTACTGCGACTAATTCATTTAGTAGCTAAAACATTTTAGTCGCGAAAAGTCATATTTGCCGACTAATTTTTTGGTCGCTAAATATATAATTACTGCGACTAATTCATTTAGTAGCTAAAACATTTTAGTCGCGAAAAGTCATATTTGCCGACTAATTTTTTGGTCGCTAAATATATAATTACTGCGACTAATTCATTTAGTAGCTAAAACATTTTAGTCGCGAAAAGTCATATTTGCCGACTAATTTTTTGGTCGCTAAATATATAATTACTGCGACTAATTCATTTAGTAGCTAAAACATTTTAGTCGCGAAAAGTCATATTTGCCGACTAATTTTTTGGTCGCTAAATATATAATTACTGCGACTAATTCATTTAGTAGCTAAAACATTTTAGTCGCGAAAAGTCATATTTGCCGACTAATTTTTTGGTCGCTAAATATATAATTACTGCGACTAATTCATTTAGTAGCTAAAACATTTTAGTCGCGAAAAGTCATATTTGCCGACTAATTTTTTGGTCGCTAAATATATAATTACTGCGACTAATTCATTTAGTAGCTAAAACATTTTAGTCGCGAAAAGTCATATTTGCCGACTAATTTTTTGGTCGCTAAATATATAATTACTGCGACTAATTCATTTAGTAGCTAAAACATTTTAGTCGCGAAAAGTCATATTTGCCGACTAATTTTTTGGTCGCTAAATATATAATTACTGCGACTAATTCATTTAGTAGCTAAAACATTTTAGTCGCGAAAAGTCATATTTGCCGACTAATTTTTTGGTCGCTAAATATATAATTACTGCGACTAATTCATTTAGTAGCTAAAACATTTTAGTCGCGAAAAGTCATATTTGCCGACTAATTTTTTGGTCGCTAAATATATAATTACTGCGACTAATTCATTTAGTAGCTAAAACATTTTAGTCGCGAAAAGTCATATTTGCCGACTAATTTTTTGGTCGCTAAATATATAATTACTGCGACTAATTCATTTAGTAGCTAAAACATTTTAGTCGCGAAAAGTCATATTTGCCGACTAATTTTTTGGTCGCTAAATATATAATTACTGCGACTAATTCATTTAGTAGCTAAAACATTTTAGTCGCGAAAAGTCATATTTGCCGACTAATTTTTTGGTCGCTAAATATATAATTACTGCGACTAATTCATTTAGTAGCTAAAACATTTTAGTCGCGAAAAGTCATATTTGCCGACTAATTTTTTGGTCGCTAAATATATAATTACTGCGACTAATTCATTTAGTAGCTAAAACATTTTAGTCGCGAAAAGTCATATTTGCCGACTAATTTTTTGGTCGCTAAATATATAATTACTGCGACTAATTCATTTAGTAGCTAAAACATTTTAGTCGCGAAAAGTCATATTTGCCGACTAATTTTTTGGTCGCTAAATATATAATTACTGCGACTAATTCATTTAGTAGCTAAAACATTTTAGTCGCGAAAAGTCATATTTGCCGACTAATTTTTTGGTCGCTAAATATATAATTACTGCGACTAATTCATTTAGTAGCTAAAACATTTTAGTCGCGAAAAGTCATATTTGCCGACTAATTTTTTGGTCGCTAAATATATAATTACTGCGACTAATTCATTTAGTAGCTAAAACATTTTAGTCGCGAAAAGTCATATTTGCCGACTAATTTTTTGGTCGCTAAATATATAATTACTGCGACTAATTCATTTAGTAGCTAAAACATTTTAGTCGCGAAAAGTCATATTTGCCGACTAATTTTTTGGTCGCTAAATATATAATTACTGCGACTAATTCATTTAGTAGCTAAAACATTTTAGTCGCGAAAAGTCATATTTGCCGACTAATTTTTTGGTCGCTAAATATATAATTACTGCGACTAATTCATTTAGTAGCTAAAACATTTTAGTCGCGAAAAGTCATATTTGCCGACTAATTTTTTGGTCGCTAAATATATAATTACTGCGACTAATTCATTTAGTAGCTAAAACATTTTAGTCGCGAAAAGTCATATTTGCCGACTAATTTTTTGGTCGCTAAATATATAATTACTGCGACTAATTCATTTAGTAGCTAAAACATTTTAGTCGCGAAAAGTCATATTTGCCGACTAATTTTTTGGTCGCTAAATATATAATTACTGCGACTAATTCATTTAGTAGCTAAAACATTTTAGTCGCGAAAAGTCATATTTGCCGACTAATTTTTTGGTCGCTAAATATATAATTACTGCGACTAATTCATTTAGTAGCTAAAACATTTTAGTCGCGAAAAGTCATATTTGCCGACTAATTTTTTGGTCGCTAAATATATAATTACTGCGACTAATTCATTTAGTAGCTAAAACATTTTAGTCGCGAAAAGTCATATTTGCCGACTAATTTTTTGGTCGCTAAATATATAATTACTGCGACTAATTCATTTAGTAGCTAAAACATTTTAGTCGCGAAAAGTCATATTTGCCGACTAATTTTTTGGTCGCTAAATATATAATTACTGCGACTAATTCATTTAGTAGCTAAAACATTTTAGTCGCGAAAAGTCATATTTGCCGACTAATTTTTTGGTCGCTAAATATATAATTACTGCGACTAATTCATTTAGTAGCTAAAACATTTTAGTCGCGAAAAGTCATATTTGCCGACTAATTTTTTGGTCGCTAAATATATAATTACTGCGACTAATTCATTTAGTAGCTAAAACATTTTAGTCGCGAAAAGTCATATTTGCCGACTAATTTTTTGGTCGCTAAATATATAATTACTGCGACTAATTCATTTAGTAGCTAAAACATTTTAGTCGCGAAAAGTCATATTTGCCGACTAATTTTTTGGTCGCTAAATATATAATTACTGCGACTAATTCATTTAGTAGCTAAAACATTTTAGTCGCGAAAAGTCATATTTGCCGACTAATTTTTTGGTCGCTAAATATATAATTACTGCGACTAATTCATTTAGTAGCTAAAACATTTTAGTCGCGAAAAGTCATATTTGCCGACTAATTTTTTGGTCGCTAAATATATAATTACTGCGACTAATTCATTTAGTAGCTAAAACATTTTAGTCGCGAAAAGTCATATTTGCCGACTAATTTTTTGGTCGCTAAATATATAATTACTGCGACTAATTCATTTAGTAGCTAAAACATTTTAGTCGCGAAAAGTCATATTTGCCGACTAATTTTTTGGTCGCTAAATATATAATTACTGCGACTAATTCATTTAGTAGCTAAAACATTTTAGTCGCGAAAAGTCATATTTGCCGACTAATTTTTTGGTCGCTAAATATATAATTACTGCGACTAATTCATTTAGTAGCTAAAACATTTTAGTCGCGAAAAGTCATATTTGCCGACTAATTTTTTGGTCGCTAAATATATAATTACTGCGACTAATTCATTTAGTAGCTAAAACATTTTAGTCGCGAAAAGTCATATTTGCCGACTAATTTTTTGGTCGCTAAATATATAATTACTGCGACTAATTCATTTAGTAGCTAAAACATTTTAGTCGCGAAAAGTCATATTTGCCGACTAATTTTTTGGTCGCTAAATATATAATTACTGCGACTAATTCATTTAGTAGCTAAAACATTTTAGTCGCGAAAAGTCATATTTGCCGACTAATTTTTTGGTCGCTAAATATATAATTACTGCGACTAATTCATTTAGTAGCTAAAACATTTTAGTCGCGAAAAGTCATATTTGCCGACTAATTTTTTGGTCGCTAAATATATAATTACTGCGACTAATTCATTTAGTAGCTAAAACATTTTAGTCGCGAAAAGTCATATTTGCCGACTAATTTTTTGGTCGCTAAATATATAATTACTGCGACTAATTCATTTAGTAGCTAAAACATTTTAGTCGCGAAAAGTCATATTTGCCGACTAATTTTTTGGTCGCTAAATATATAATTACTGCGACTAATTCATTTAGTAGCTAAAACATTTTAGTCGCGAAAAGTCATATTTGCCGACTAATTTTTTGGTCGCTAAATATATAATTACTGCGACTAATTCATTTAGTAGCTAAAACATTTTAGTCGCGAAAAGTCATATTTGCCGACTAATTTTTTGGTCGCTAAATATATAATTACTGCGACTAATTCATTTAGTAGCTAAAACATTTTAGTCGCGAAAAGTCATATTTGCCGACTAATTTTTTGGTCGCTAAATATATAATTACTGCGACTAATTCATTTAGTAGCTAAAACATTTTAGTCGCAAAAAGTCATATTTGCCGACTAAATTTTTGGTCGCTAAATATATAATTACTGCGACTAATTCATTTAGTAGCTAAAACATTTTAGTCGCGAAAAGTCATATTTGCCGACTAAATTTTTGGTCGCTAAATATATAATTACTGCGACTAATTCATTTAGTAGCTAAAACATTTTAGTCGCGAAAAGTCATATTTGCCGACTAAATTTTTGGTCGCTAAATATATAATTACTGCGACTAATTCATTTAGTAGCTAAAACATTTTAGTCGCGAAAAGTCATATTTGCCGACTAAATTTTTGGTCGCTAAATATATAATTACTGCGACTAATTCATTTAGTAGCTAAAACATTTTAGTCGCGAAAAGTCATATTTGCCGACTAAATTTTTGGTCGCTAAATATATAATTACTGCGACTAATTCATTTAGTAGCTAAAACATTTTAGTCGCGAAAAGTCATATTTGCCGACTAAATTTTTGGTCGCTAAATATATAATTACTGCGACTAATTCATTTAGTAGCTAAAACATTTTAGTCGCGAAAAGTCATATTTTCCCGACCAAATATGTTAGTTGCCAATTCGCACATTTAACGACTAAATAGTTTGGTCGGCAACTAAGGCCCGTTTCCACAACCAAAAAATTTGGTTGCCAATTGTCACATTCCACGACTAACAAGTTTGGTCGGCAAATGGCACATTCCACGACCAAAAAAGTTTAGTCGGCAATTGTCACATTCCACCACCAAATATGTTAGTCGCGAAAAAGAATGTTTGCGCAACTAAAACTTTAGTCGGCAATTGACCTATTAGCGACAAATTCCTTTTTAGTCGCCAAAATTAATGATTTTAACGACTAATTATTTAGTTGCCAAATGTACCCTCTCGCCTACCTTATTTAGTTGGCAAAAATATTAGTTATCTTTCCCGACTAATCAATTGGTCTCCAAAACCAAAAAAACAAATTCAAAATTTGGTCGCCAACATCCAACAAAATAAACCTGTAATTCATAATAATTCATCCAATCCATTCAATATAATATGTAATTTGTAAGCATCATTCAAATCAACTGAATCATGAACATTCAACAAAATACATAAATTATCCAATCTTGAACCTGTTTAATGAAAGTCATCAACTATTATAAGTTTTCATCCACAAGTAATTTCAAACTACATATTCCTCCAATTAAAAATCCACTTATAATCTATATAATCATTCAAGTCACATCCATCTAACATAATAATTTAAAACATAACAATTACTTGTTATTATGTTTTAAATTGTTATCCATGTGCATCTATCAAAAAATATACACACTAGTAATCTACCCAAATATTTTCCATACACATCCATCCAAAAATATTACTACTAGTCCACCCAAATCTTTTCCATACATACATCTATTCAAAAATATATATTCCTTCCAAAAATGCTTATACTGCCAATTAGTCCTGTACAATTTAGCTTTGTGCACGAGATCATCCATGTGTACCAAAGAAAATGAGAAATAATGTCAGGGAAATTTTTGTTGAAAATATTTGCACATCACTTTATTGTAAAGTTGGACAAAAAATGAAAAAATTTCAGTGGAAAGTAAAGAAAACATTAACAAATTAAATGACTAGCAATACCATTTTGTAAATAAAACATCATTCATATGTATATATCAATTCTAACTATTGTTCAACTTTACAATAGTTAAACATCATTAACGTCATCTTCTAACCTGTTACAGGTGTTCATAACAATGACGGCCGTTACAATTGTGCAATTGAATCACATTGCCAAAGCAGCTGTAATGGGTAGCAATATTATGTAATGGTGTTACATAACAGTTTCAGTCCATTTTTAAAACCTTGCTCCCCTTTATCCTGCCATCTCCTTTCATCTCACCTAGACCCGTTACAATACTCACTTTGCTCACCCACCACCCCTGTAATCCTTTTTCACTTCCACAACCATCTCCTGTCAACCCCTCTCCCCAACTTAGCCCACCCCGTCTCCCCTCACCCACTAGCCTTGCCATTCCCTCACCCCTCACCCACCATTCTATACAAACCCAATAGCACCCACTACCATCACACATTCTAGTCCTGAAAATCAATTCCAGTACCGAAAATACATCTTCCAATTTGAATAACTCCAGTGTATTGTTTCCTAAAACTTGTTCATTTATATATACAATGTTATATGTGTATAATATGATTAAATTATAAATTAAGATATAACTTACAAAATAAATTATAATGTTAGGGTGTATAGGCTAATAATTTATTTGGTTAACCTATAATTAGAATAAAAAAAATATATTATATATAACATAAGAGAGAGAATGAGAAGAAAGTAGATAGGTATTAAGATTACGGAGTTAGTGTTGCAATTTAGTCTAAAAGCACATGAGGAGTCTATGGTATTTTTAATTGACAGGTAGTCAAGTGCTCCAAGGCCAAACCCTTAAGGGATAAAGAGGATTTTCCCTTAAATTAAAATCATGTTTGATAGCTGATTTACCAAGTGCTATAGTCTACATTTCTATGAGATAGTAGAGAAGAAGCTTGTTTATCTATGACGTAAAAATAAAAACAAACCCTTACCACATCTCAAATCTATTGAAAATATATTATTAAATGCAACCTTGGATGAGGTGCCTGTAAGGGTCTCCTACAAAAGAAAGTTCGATAGAATTTTCCAAAGTGGTAGGGAATGAGAAGCCATTTCAATGTGTAGATACTGCAGCAAAAATATTGAATAAAGCTTTACAGTAAACAAGCTTCTAGTTGTAACAGAAGTCCCAAGAACCTAACGCTATAGACACCGACTAGTTTGCCTTCAATATTTTTAAGATCTGATGCAAATCTGATGAAATTCGGTCCATGTAATTTCTAAAGCTAAAAGATTTCAAATAACTAGCTAAATTATAAGCAGCTCTAAAAATATAATCATGAAAATTAGGGATACTAGTCTTTACTAGTAATTCAGTAGATTGTGGGTTTCTTTCTTTCCATAACATCATCCTAAAATTATATGAGTCAACTTAATGTTCCATTCATCAAAGCCACAAATAGAAGGTTTCATAAACGCCATACCACTAGGAAACCAGGAACACCCAACAAGGAAAAAACTTGACAGGGCTAAAAAGATCTAGGGCAAAGCAACATAAATATCCCGTTTTATCTAACAAGGACTCTTCACTTGCATCAACAGACTCTTCACCTCTCTCGCCTGCTTCAACCCTAGTCCTATCGACACACCGCTTGGTCCCACAAGTTTCTTTAATCTAGTCGGAGGTGACCGTGATGATCTCCGGGATGTTTGGGATTTTTTAGTTTATATTGCCCCCAAAAGGCCTGTTTTTGCCTTTTTCCTCACATTTTTTTGTCTAACTCTTTAACCATGCGTCCGATCAATGCGCCGCTTCCTCTCACACATTTTTTTAATGTAGGCCGAGGTGCCTATTATGATATCGAGGCTGTTTCGGTGCTGTTTCCAATGTTTGGCCCCAAATGGGCTGTTTTCCCCTTTTTTGCCTCACAACTGGTTCTCTAATATTCTCATAACACGTTTATTTGCCTTGACTTTGAACATAATATAATGCAATTTGGTTAACGCACTTACCCATTACCATGAGTAGCTATGGTGGTGAATTGATGGATTGAGCATTTCCAAAACTTGCGCCACCATGCCTTGAAGTCCAAAAATCTGCCCTTGCATCTCTTGACGTTGTCTTGCATTCTCTGCATCTTTTATATGTTGGTCCTCTTCCTTTTTTTGATGGTCCTCACGGTCACTCTGCTGCTCTGCACGTAGTATCTCCAACTCGGATGTAAGCCTTTTCAAGTGCTCCTCACGTGCTTGTGATGCCGCATTCAACCCAGAATCACAGGACGAGGGCTTTGGTTCGACCCCAAAACCTCTCAAGTATCCCTTATTCTTCCCAAGAACCACTCTTGATATATCCTCTTGTGTCATGAGCGTTCCAGACTCGATAGACTCATCCCGCACCATCGTCATTTGCTCCTGTAATTGTGACACTGGAATATTGTTAATATAAATCAAACACAGTAGTTAGTATAAGTGTCCAAATGATTGGAATACTTGCATGTAGAGCACCGCATATAGGATCAATCCATTCTTTTGTCTTCTTGTGCTGATGAGTGTCCTTGTAGAAATCGCAAATATCTGGCAAGAAGCCACCATTTTCCTTCACCTGTGATATGCCAAACACCGAGATCAACACTCCTTCATTAATATGATAACATATGAAATAAATGTGGATAAAGTTAATAAAAATCAATGACACACATCTCACCTCAATGCTCATCGCCGCCGGAAAAGATCGCGACCCACTACTGTGATTGTAGGGTAGCTTGCTCCTATTAAGTTTCCCGGTGTCGTAGCGACGCTACATAATCCATATTGTAAGGGTTTGTTACATATATAGTTAAACAATGATAACAGTACTAACTAATAACTAAATCATAACGTACTTACAATCTTTATGTAACACATAACACTTCCTTTCCACAACTTGATGGGATAGTGAATTCTCCTCGTAATTCTCCCCAATCTCAAATTTATCCTACAATCAATACAAACCAAATAAGTAACTTAACTGATGTAATGTCAAAAGCTAAAAATTTGTCAAGAGTGAGAAAACCTTAAAATTGTGTCATTATACTAGTTTAAATGAGGGAGAAGACTCCTTATAGTCTTGCCATGATATATGATCCACCACTTTCATAGTTCAATATGTGAAGAAAGAATTTGCTGACCATATCATTTTAATGTTAAACGCAAGTTAATTGCCATGGCTTTGCTATATGGTGCAATACCTTTTGTGTGTGTGTATATATGTATATATAGATATAGAAACCTATCTATTGACAAATAGATTTGATGATTTGTTTGTAGACTGGCTATCCAAAGGCTTGAAATTACAAAGAATGACTTGTGACACAGGATTGCAAAAACAAAATTTGGCTACCATCTGTGTTAGGCTAGAGGAAATGATATTTTACAGGCTACCTTGGAGAGAAGGAAGCAAGCTTTTCATGAGCGTCGCTTTGCACTTGAACAAGATGTATACTCTTTTTTACCCATTACATATGGTAAAAGATTTGTGGTTGTTTTCCCATTACTTGGTTTCTTTTGATACTATTTTCTATCTCTGTTTTTTTACTCGATATGTTCAGCATTGGGCATGAACTTCAGGTCTGTCCCTTCAGTTAAATATGTTCATTTGCATGCCATTTTATGCCCTGGTTTTGTTTCACAGTTTTTCCAATAGTGAATTTTCTGATGCAATTGAAAATAATCCATAATAGGTAAGATGTTGAGTCACTTTTTCTAATAATATCTCTTCATAGAATCACATAGTAAAATGGCAATGATTTTCCCTGTCACCACTTTGCAGAATAACAGGTTACAAGAAGTTATTGATGCATGGAAAGACCTTTATTTTGTGTGTGTCTATGTGTGTGTGTGAGAGAGAGAGAGTTGTGAAATTCGTGAATGAACTGCCTTTTATGAGATAAGTTAAAATTTGGGTCTTAGGAAACTGCATAGCACATTAGAGCCAATTTTAAACAGGAAGTGAGACGTTGCTTGATTGATAGATTAGAAGGAAGAAAATAGCCTCTGAGTATTATCTGCTGTTTGAAGAGAAGGCCACTGTGCATATTTTGTTGATATGACAGAAAGTTGTAACTGTTAAAGATCCTAATTTTTTTCTGCCAAATTGGTGTGGACAGAGCTGGGCATGACAATTACTTGGTTCTGTCAGCTGGTTGGGGTTCTGTCAGCTGGCTAGACGAGAGGCAGATGATAGTCTGTAACTTCACAAACAGATATCTACGAGAAGAATACTTCTTAGCAGTATTGTTACTAGGAAACAATAACAATTCTTAGTTTTTTTTCCAGTCTAAACAATCAAAAAAGAGAACGAAAAAGGAAAAAAAATAATAAAAGAATTGAATAGATTTATTAGGCAATGGGGAAAGTAAGAAGGCATGTAAAGAAAATTAAACTAGCCGAATATACCAAAATATCATATCTGCATAATGGAGTTTGCAATATTCACATAATGACTTATTATTAACTAATAATATTTTCAAATAAATCAGTAGTGATTTCTATAGATGGACATTTTCCCCCATAAATATACAAAACAAACAATTCAGGAAAAAAAATTAAAAAATCTACACACACATAATTAAAACCTGAAAAGAGGAAGCGAACTTGTGATGGATTTGTAATTTCCTTAAAGAGTGAAAACTTCATTGTTTTAGTTTTTAAATGGCAATATGAAAAAAATTGAAAAGCTTTTGCAATCCGACCGTGTATAACTGATCAAATAAATTGGCAATCCAAAAATGAACCCCAGCCTTGCTGCCATTATCATTTAAGGAGTACCACAACCTTAATCAACTCATCAGCTAGAACCATAATGAAAAAAAAAAAACAGAGGAACAGTTAATATGACTATTAAAAATAAAAATTAAATTAACTAATCCATAATGAAAAAAAAAACACATATTGAGGAACAGTTAATATGACTGTTAAAAGGGAAATTAACCCCAGAATGTTCTTTAACAATGCACCAAACTGTTATTCAATTTAAGCCAAGTGTGCTACTGACTATGAGTTTGCCTTCAAGCTACAAAAGGGAAAAAGAAAAAAGACAACAAAGAGATGAGTTTGTCTTATTTTATTGGAAAACATTCATCCAATCAAAACCTTCTTCATGGGAGTTAAAGAACAACTTCTCCAACGTATTAGCAGTAAGCTCTGTTATTTGTATTTTAAAGGCAATTTAATAGTGAATACATTTTTACATACTTGTATCCTAATTAGTTTTATGTATATTTTTGTATCTCAACAATAAATCTTATTACATGGGAGAGTTAATCCAATAATAAAGCTAATTAGACTTTTTCAAGCTTTCATAACCAACAAAGAAAACAAATGAGCTCCTATATGCAAATTAAAACAGGACTGTTTCCATCATCCACACTATGAAAGCAATTGAATCATACCCGGACAGTTTGTACAACAGCCCTTTTTGTCGCTGGATCAGCAATAGTCCATCGATATTGCATAAATGGATCAGCTCGCGCATTAGTTTTAGATGGAGATGGTCCAATAGTCTCAGATCTTGACAATGCATTACTTTCAGACGGAGATGGTGCAATAGTCTGAGATCCATCTACTGCAACACCTTCAAGAGCAGGTGTAGGTGTATCGGTCGGGGATGAGTATGGTTCAATTAATGCCCTCTTTGGTAAAGGAATACGGCGCATCTTTTTTGCAGGAGCCATTCTGTTACATTTTAACATAATCAAAGGCAAAAAGCACAATGAGCACATGGATGAGCAAAAAATTTTAATGCGTATAGACATATACATCAAGATTGATAATTAACAAACATTTACGTAAGAAATGAACATCCATGAAGCATCTTAATTTCATATATATCCATCTATGTAAATTTGCCAGTGATATTGACGACATAGATAACAAAAACTATAATAAAGTATTGACTTTCACAATTACTATAGTAGTATCTCCGCAATCAGTGTGTACTAAATAAATACATGAAGGTTCTATGTCATGCTTTACATAGTTAAACAATGTCAAATTCGTCTTCTTTTTGATCATCATCATCCTCAATGAAGTCATCTACGTCGCTATCACAAATGAAAGCATCATCAACACCCTCGACTTGTGTTTGACTACGAGGTTGGAAAACCATTGTATTTGGAATAATTTCACATTCAATATCATCTCTACACAAAACCCCTTCATCGCCACCGCCTTCAAATTGCATACCATTGTCGTCCACAATTGTTACAACCTCGGTGGTTTCGTCTTATTGGAACACACTATTGAGAACATCATCAAGTACACCATCCATCTCTGGCACATTCCAGATTCCTCGATGGTGGAATCGTTCTACAACTTTCCAATTCCCACCTAAGTTGGTATCATTAACATAGAATACTTGTTCTACTTGAGCTGGGAATATGAAGGGGCCATGTTCACACCATCAAATTTTTACATCAACACTTGTGACATGTGTATCCGTGAGACAAGTCTTCTTGCTACCGGTGTTATACCATTCACATTTATACAAAACAACTCGATGTCTAAACAAATATGTCATTTCCCACACTTTGCTCAAGTAACCGTAGAAATGCATTGAACGACCGTCATGCTCCCCTTCTACAACCAACCCACTGTTTTGAGTTTTACGACGGTTATCACGGTCAATGGTATGAAATCGAACACCATTAGAAACACATCCCGAATATGTGTTGACTATTGCACTAGGACCGTTTGCCAATGACCACAATTCATCGGTTGCTTCTGGTGACCCTTGATTCCGCAACTGATTTATCTACATAAGCAATACTTGTTATGTTACTTTCTTGAAGGTGATTATAGCATAATGTGCTCAAATGTTTGATAAATAGATGTCTTACACGTTCTTTGAACCACTTAGGAAATTCATCTCGTTGCCTCTTTGTGGTGTCACAAGTACTTCCATTTTGCAAAATGTTCTTGTGTTCCCTAGTTAATAAGAAGAGTAGATAAGTAAGAGAGATAATTACGAATAATTGGACAAACATAAATTTGGTCTATAAATTCTTTCTACTGTGAAAACTTACTCTACATATTGTTCCAATTCAAAGCTATTGTACAAGACAAACCAGTGAGCCATCTCTGGTTGACACACATATCAAGTGCCCTACAGATTAGACCAAATGGACGAACATTTTGAGAGAAGATGGCTAACCCTGAGCCGTGGTCACCACCGTCATCATTCATTTCTTCTCGATTAAACACTGTTTCAATTCCATCAAGATACATCGAGCAGAAAGTTGTACACTCTTTGGAAATGTATGCCTCCGCAATTGAACCTTCAGGATGAGCTTTATTGGCAACAAATCCTTTTAGAATTCCAAGTAGCCTACAAGAGGGAAAAATTTTATTATGTCCATACTAAACAACAATATGGACTACCATTGACAGTTGATGAGCGTGATATGGCAAGAGTATATATAATTTCCGTTCAATTAGGTACATCCATTGATATTGCACTGGCCCTCCAAGTATAGCCTCGCGCGGCAAATGAACAACCAAGTGAACCATGACATCAAAGAAAGCTGGAGGGAAAATCTTCTCAAGCTTGCAAAGTACAA
>NW_021026017.1:259551-280368 GCF_004153795.1 Camellia sinensis | reverse complement strand
TCAATCATTTAAATTTTAGTTATTTTGTTTGGTTTTAAGTGTATTTATATTATTTTATTGAGTGTATTTAGATTTTAAAATAATTAAAATATTTAAAAAGTTACTATTTTTTTTTTAAAAAAAAAGATTGAAAATTCAAAACAGCTATTTTTGAAAATTCTAAACCAAGAAAAAAAAAAGATTATTTATGTAAAAAAATTAGATTAATTGGATATTAGTAACAATATGTTTGAATTATATTTATTTATTTATTTTTAAATGAACAAGTATAATATCGAGAATAGAATGTTTATTCTTTTAAGATTAATATGATCCAAACTTGAGAATATTAAAATCTGATTAATTTAATTTTTTACAAAAATATTGAGAAATACTAAAATTTGAATGATACAAATTACCAAAATACAGACCCAAAATGGGCTTTCAAAGGATGAGTGTAAATTTATTGACACATACCTGAAAAATATACAACACCTCATTGGTTGAACCAATACGGTTATTCTACCAAAAGCTCAAATTAGTCAATTAAATATTGTGTATGAAAATTCTATTTACGCACCACCAAACTTCTCAATACACACCATTTTTATAATTTTTTTTCTTTTTACACTTATATCCCTTATAAAATTACTATTTTGGACTCCACCATCTACCACCAGCCTCCGCCTACTTTCCTTCTCCGGCCACCATCCACTAAACTTCTCAATACACACCATTTTCATAATTTTTTTCTCATTACACTTATATCCCTTATAAAATTACTATTTTGGACTCCACCATCTACCACTAGCCTCCACATACTTTCCTTCTTCGGCCACCGTCGCGGGCACCCTCCATCACGACCATCCTCGCTGGTCGTCTCCCTAGTCCCTGTTTACTTTTCTTCTTCGCATCTTGCCCTTTCTCTTCCTATATAAAATTACTGTTTTGGACTCCACCATCTACCACTAGCCTCTGCCTACTTTCCTTCTCCGGCCACCGTCACGGGCACCCACCATCACGACCATCCTCGCTGGTCACCTCCCTAGTCCCTATTTCCTTTTCTTCTTTGCGTCTCTCTCTCTCTCTCTCTCTCCCTCTCTCTCTCTTGTTAGTCACAAGGAAGTGATAGTGGCTAGAATAGTTAAGGAAGTTAGAGCTAGAGCTTGTTCTTTCAAGAGAGTTAAGAATTCTTCGCAAAATTGGCAAATCTGTATGGATTGCGGGCTACCTTGTTCCATTCTACAGACCTGATAAATAGATTTTCTAGCTTTCTTTTGTTTTGTTGTTTTGTTTTGGTGTTGATATCTGTTTTTTTGTTTCTAGTGTGGAGGTGTAGGTCGTTGTTTGTTGTTTTCTTTGTGTTTTGTGTGGAATAAAATTTGAAGTCACCAAAAAAAAAAAAAATTACCTAACCTCTCTGATATGAAAAAACTACTAATTTTACTAATCCAATTCAATAAAGATAGAACTTTCAACAATGAACAATCCAAACCCTAGGATTTGGATCCTTAAAAAATTCTGAAGTTACCTGGTTTAGAAACTTAAAAAATGTCCGGCATCCCCCAATTTCATTGTTCCTATATGTCCTAGGTTGAAAGTAGGCTTTCAATCTCCAATCTTTATATTTATGATCAAAGTTTCCAATTATTCCTTGTCACTACTTTAGGATATGAAGTTCTAGGTTAACTATGCTTGTCTGATGTGAGAAGCACCGGAATCAATCACCCAATTGCTCTCTTGGCCCACAAAATTGATACAATCATCTTCACAAACGACCATGAGATCACCATTGGTAGTAACTGCTGTTGTGTCTTCTTGCTTCTTATCCACACTTTTATCACGCATTTTTCTCCTTGTTCTTGAGCTTTCGGCATTCTCGCTTCATGTGCCCTTTCTCATGGCAATAATAGCACTCAATGTCTTTCTTTGAAAAAGAACCATCTTTTGATTTGTCACGGCTTTGATCACGACCATGAGGAGTCTTACTTCTCCCCCTTGTTTTGCTTCGGCCTCTCACAACAAATGTTTCCGAATATTTATTTGTGGCTGATTTCCTATCATAAAGGCCCTCTAATTTTTTCCATAAATCATGTGCTGAAGTTTCAGTAGCAACATGATGAAACACACTGTCATCAATCCATTGACGGATAACACCAACGGCTTTTCGATTAAGCCTATTCCATTCATCATCTTTCATACCCTCGGGTTTGCCAGAATCACCCTCAATGGGTCCATATAAATCTTTACAAAATAATAGGTCCTCCATTTTAGTTTTTCAAGTTACCCAATTACTTCCATTGAAGCTAGACATGCGACCCACATTCCCCTCCATTGATTTACACAAATAAATAAATCTAAATAAACCGTAAGCTCTAATACCAGTTGTTAGGGAAAAACGATGTGATTCCCCACAAGTAAATCAAACAATGGGAATAAAAAACTAATGCGGAAAAATTAAATCAAGAGCAACACAAGAATTTTACGTGGTTCCCTCAATGTGAGGTACGTCCACTGGATCGAAATCCGATTCCACTATCAACCAAATAAGTTCCAAACGATTACAAACGAGACACTAATGGTCTCACAAAACCACCATTGGGTGAATTCCAAATAATCACAAATAAACAAGAGGAAAAACCTCACCAAATAGATGAACCAAAATCTTCAGAACCAAAGTTGTAGAAGACCCAAAATAACGAACCAAATCAATACCGAACCAAAACAAAGCAACCGAAACCAATCCGCTGAGTTGAACTCAAGCACTGCCGCCCCAAACCAACAAAAAAACGCCAAAGATGAATTGGCACAAACCCCGCAAAAAAAAGATGTTTTCAGCAACGGCACCACTTCGGAAAAGTTTTGAGCCAAATTTGTAAGAGCCGTGCATACACCTTTTTATAAAGACTAAACAATATATATATATATATATATATATTGAATCTTGAATTTAAAAATCAAATCTTAGTAGTTTTTAAATTAGATTGGGTCTCTTTAAATATAATATATAAAATTATATTATACCTAAATCAAGTCAAATTAAAATTCTTCAACAAATCAATTGGGTCCCACACTCCAATAAGGAAGTATATGCCAACATATATATATATATATTGTAATGTTAGGTTTTATGAAAGAAATATTATGAAAAAGTTTCATAAAATTTTAAGAAATAATCTAATATAAAGCAACTTACTTTAATGTAAGAGAGTTGTGTTACATTCTATGTTTAGTTTTTGTGTACATGAATTTACTCTTTGTCTTATAGTGCTCTATGAAATATAGGGAATAAGTATATATGATTGCATTAAGATACAATAAAACACCACAAACTAATCCAATAATAAAGAATCTTCATAAAACTTTTATGATATTTCTTTCATAAAATTTAGAATTACTCATATATATTTTGTGGAAAAACTATGGTACACACTCCTCAAAGGGTATATACCATATACACGTTATAATTATAAAAGAAAATTGAATAATTTCATACTTTTTAAGTCATAACTATAAAAAAAAAGAAGTCATAATCAAATACAAAAAAGTAATAATTAAATATGTTAAAATAATGTCATAATTAAAAAAAAAAAGAAATTGATGATAATTAAAGAAGATAATGACATAATTAAAAATATATATAATATGAGAATGTGTATAACAAAATTTTCATATATACAAATGACATAATATAAAATCTTACTATTTTATTTTTGCCAAGACCATTCCATCGAGTCTTTATTTTCAATCTCTCTCCTCTTTATCTGTTCAGCATATAAACTATTTGTTGTGATAATATTAATAATTCTAGCAAAAAAGTGGTAATAGGATCGTTGAAAAAAAAAAAATTATACTACGAATAACTCGAGTCCAATCCAAAGCACAAATCAAACTTTAAACGCAAGTCAGGCTTGACGGGCTTTAAACAACCTGGGTATACGATAATGGGCTTTGACTTGGGCTTGGCACGGCCTCAACCCACTCCAGTTGCAGCCTACCAACCACGCATAACCACCTCCTCCGCGTGGAGAGTACACCAAGTAAATTCCCCACAGTTTATGCACTCACTCCACCGAAAACGAAGGGTAAGGATCAAGAAAACCAACAAACAAACGAATCAAACAATTCTCACCTTTCTCTCTCTTCCATACCAGAATTAATCACATCACATGAGTCATCAGCACAACTATAACAATTGCGGGACTTTTTTGCGTAAATTTTCTTTGGAAATCTTGTTTTCTCTGTGAATTCTCTGCAATTCTATGTCCTTCAGCTAGATCTTCGATTGCTTTCACTAGGGTTATATATATATATATATATATGTATATTTGATCTCTTTGATGTTCTCTTTCATCTTTGTTGTGAAATTGGGGCTCAGCAGTTATGCCCGTGTTCGGAGATGGAATCTTTAGTGGATGGCTAACAACAATTCACCAATGGCTGGAATCCCATCACATGTCGAAGTGAGTTCTCTCATTATTATTTTATAAATTCAATTCTCCTTTTTGTGAATCGCATGCATCGATCAGATTTTCATTGATATTATGTTCCGTAGTATATAATTCATGTCATGGATTTGGAATGGAAAATCAAGTTAATTCAAATTTTGAACTCTCCAAATCCATTTCCAAAATGTGAATTTTATGCTGCCAAACACTGGTTTAGTGTCAATCAAAGAATGGGTTAGAAGACAATTCTAAGTATGAGAAGTTATTGATCACTCTTGCCACATAATCTTCACTGCAAATGTAAATTTCTCTGATAATTATAAAACAATGAGGAAAAAGAGGAATGGATTATTCAAGGTGGGGATAATGTGCATAGTGCATGCCATATCTGGTATATATGTTACATGAACTTTCCTCTTTGATGAGCATTGTAGCTTTTGTGACCTGCGACATTTTGTTGCTAGAGACCAAATATGAGGTTTTGAACCCATTGACTATGCTCATTAGTATGTTGGATGAGATTTTATATGTGTAGTCTGAAATACACAGGCCTTTGGTGGTAATGACATCGTTTTCACAGATGGGATCATTAGAGGAACATTCAGTGATTGATCTCGAGGATGAGTGCTTGATCAACCATGGGTCTATTGATGGGAGGACAAAACCTCCACAAAGATATAATTCTGTTGCTTTATGTTTGGAGGATTCTGGTTGGGAACATATATGGAAGATTGTGTTAAGCAGAACCAAGGTAGTATTCTTCTCAAACAAAATCAACTTACTGGTGCCTTGTGGGCCTTTAGCAATACTGGTTGATTTGTTTACTGGTCATCAGGTGAGTTTTACGCCTCTCTCTCTCTCTCTCTCTCTCTCTCTCTCTCTTAATTATTTTATTTTACTACATCTTTTTGGTCACTATCTAATTAAATGATTGTTCTCATTCATTACTTTAAATTGATTTCAGGGCTCGGTCTTCTTGCTAAGCTTGTTAGGCACCATCCCTTTGGCAGAGCGTTTGGGTTGGATTACAGAGTAATACTTAATGCATTTCCTCTATACCTAGTAATATCTATGTCCATGGACAACATGGTTATGAATGTCAGATACATCATACATGTCTAAAGTATCTGGTTTCATACACATGCTCAACTAGTGTGTCTAATGAGGAAAGAGCAGGCCACATTTTTGTTTGTTAAAGTGTTCCTGACTTGAATACTTTAAAAGACTAGTGGATTCTTTAAGAATTGGGTAAATTGATATTTCAGTTGTTCACATGAATAAATCACTTAGAACTGATGTCTTACTAAGTCCATGCAACAAAGATTTTTGATCTTGTGCACCAACAGATCTTGAGACTTTTTTTTTGGCACCGTTTTACCCCTCCTCTGTTCTGGCGCGTTTCTGTTTGGATTTTCCATCAAAATATTGTGTTTGTGATTTGAATTTCTGTGGAACTTCACGATTTGCTGTTGTCTTCGCGATTTGTGGAGCTTCGTGATTTTTGATTTCGCAATTTGTGGAGCTTCGTGATTTCTGATTGCGCGATTTGTGGAGCTTCGTGATTTCTGATTTCGCGCTTGGTGTATCTTCGCAATTTGTGATTTGCGATTGCGTGTTTGGTGATTCTTCCTATTTGCGATTTTGCGTTTGGTGTATAGCTACATTTTCTGATTTGTGGTGTTGTGGAGTTAGGTCGACTGGTATGTTTGATTTTGATTTCAATTTCAATGTTTTGGTTCTTTTTAGTTTGAGTTGGTGATTTTGATTTTGTGGTGATATTGTTGTAACTTTGTTGTTTCTGTTGCGATTGAATTTGTGTTTTGATCATGATATTGAAAGTTTAGAGATATGTATTTGTTGATTGAATTTTAGATTTTTATTTTTTTTGGTTACGAAATTGTGTTGATTGAACACAGGTGTTGGTTTGTTATTTTATACAGTGATAATTTTTATCACTGTGTATTTTGGGGGTGATGTTGGATTAACTTTTTCAACAGTGATAAATTTATGAGTGAGTATGGGAATAGGAGATAATTTTATCACTGTATTTGATTTTGTTTTAGGGTGTTTGAGTTGTTTTTTGAAATGTAATTGTTGTTTGTTGCAGGATTTATAGTGATGGAGAATTGTTTGTTTCTTATGTGCAAGTTTAGAGGTGTGACATTGGTTATCAAGTATAGTGATGGATTTAATTTCAAGGATTTAGTATATAAATTGTGTGCAAAGTGGAGTGAGTTAGTTGGTAGTTCTTTGAATATATCGTATTCAATGGCTGGACATTCTTCTTGTGGTCTAGAAAGTGAAGAGGATTTGGAGGTTATGGTTGGACTGGCACTTTCTTGTGATATTCATCGTATTGATGTTTTTGTAAAGTGTTGTTCTTTGGGTGAAGGTTATATGATTTGTGATGGTGAAGCTAGTAGTAGTAGTAGTAGTAGTAGTAGTAGTAGTAGTGTTGTTTGTGAAATTGATTTTTTGCCTTCATTTTATCAAAATCAACGGAAACCTTTGCTCTCCGATGGGTGGGTTAATTGTATGAAAGGAGTGGGACAAAGGTTTGCTTAAGGAGTTGTTGAATTTCGAGATGCGTTGTCAAAGTATTCTATTCATTCCGGTTTTAATTTTGATTTTGTTAAGAATGATAAGGATCGTGTCACTGTTCATTATAAGAGAAGGGCTGATTTGGGATGTTTATGGAGCGTGCATGCTAGAGTGGAAAATTATAGTAAAGCTTTTGTTATTAAATAATTTGATGATGTTCATACTTGTGGATCTTCTTTTCGTATAATTAAACATGCTAGGATGACTTCAAGTATAATTAGTGGGCTAATTTCTAGTGATATTCGTAACAAGGCTTTGACATCGGTTAGTGAGGTGGTTTGTGATTTCAAGGACTATTATGGAACAGAAGTTTCTTATCGGCGAGCTTGGATGGGTGTTGAAAAAGCAAGGGGTCTTCTTTTTGGTGACTATTCATCATCATTTGACGATCTTCGTTGGTATGCTGATGCCGCTAATGCTTGCAATCCGAGGAGTGTTTTTGTTATGGAATTTGATATTGATAGTAAAGGAAGACATTTCAAATGCTTGTTTTTCGCTTTTGAGGCATGTATTCATGGTTTCAAGTATTGTAGGCCTGTGTTGATGCTTGGTGAAACTTTTTTGAAAGGAAGACACAAAGGTTGTTTATTGGCTGCTACGGCGAAAAATGGTAATCAAGGTATATTTTGTGTTTATGTGTTATTATTATTGAAATAGTGATAATTCTATCATTTTTGTTACTGGAGAGTACTGATAATTGAGTATGGTCAATCTATTAGTGATAAATTTATGCTGTATACTTTTTGTTAAATTTTTATATTTATATAGTGATAAATTTATCTATGGTTGGTGCTATATGTTATATACTTTGTGTTTTGATTTTTTTTTTATAATCTTTTTAATTTGTTATTGATAACTTGTATATATATATATATATATATATATTTTGTTTGTAGGTTTGTATCCGTTATGTTTTATGATTGTTGATGGTGAAAGTTATGACAGTTGGCATTGGTTCTTGTCAAAATTATTAGGTATTTTGACTCCGGAGAGGGATATTGCGTTTGTTACTGATCGACATGGAGGTTTGCTGAAAGCTTTAGCTGAGGTCTTTCCGTTTTCTTGTCATTCTTTTTGTCTAATGCATTTGAAGACAAACTTGAAGACTTATTTGTCAGTGAAGAGTCGTGAATCAAAAGAGTATTTGCTTACTCTTTTTAGTATATGTGCATATGCTCCTACTATTGAGTTGTTTAATGAGCTATTTGAAGAATTTAAGGGTCGTTGTGGTCGTAGTGTTGAGAGGTTTCTTGAGGATTTATCTAATGAGTGTTGGTGTAACGCTTATTTTCAAGGCAAGAGGTATGGTGAAATGTGCACAAATACTGCGGAATCTTTTAATTCATGAATTAGGAATGAACGCCATTTGTTTTCAACTAGTCTTGTTGATGCTATACGGGTGAAACTAATGGAGTAATTTTCAAGAAGGAGAGAAGTTGGGAATAAGTGGAATCGTATTATTTGTCCTTTTGCAGAGAAAAAGTTGGAAGAAGCTTTTAATGATACAAAAGCATGGATAGTTAAGAAATGTAACGATGACATTCATGAAATCGAATTGGATCATTCAGTTATGGTTGATATTGGGAAACGTTGTTGTTCTTGTCGATTGTGGGAAATTGATTCTTTTCCTTGCAAACATGGTTTTTGGTTTATAAAGAGGAGTGGGAAGGATCTGAATTGCTTTCTTGATGATTACTACCGTGTTAGTAGTTATTATGATTCTTATTCACATTCTATCTATCCAGTTCCTAGTATGTGGAAGCCAAATGTAATTGTTGATGATGACGTTGTTTTACCTCCTCTTTGTAAGAGACCAGCTGGACGTCCAAGAACGGAGAGAATACCTTCTAAGGGCGAAATCAAGAGAATTAGATGCAGTAGGTGTGGAAAGATGGGAACTTATAATTGGAAGACATGTAAACAAGCTTTGCTTTAGTTGTATTGATTTTAATTGAATTACTTTGTTTGAGAGTTGAGAGGTGTTACTTGCATTGAATGATTGAGTATTTTTTGAAAGATGTATCATTTTGGTACTCGCATTGAATGATTGAGGAATTTGTTGATTAGAAATTATATTTTTTGCTGATATTTTTACAGGATTAAGTTTCACATATTTATGTTATTTGATTTGGGTTAAATATAGTTGCCGTTTTTTGGTGTTTTATAAAGTGATAAATTTATCACTGGTTGGTTTGGACAAGTTGATGGATTATTTTTTTATAAGAATGATAAATGTACCATTAATGTGGTTCTCAAATTTTTTTTATTTTGAAGAATGATAAATTTATCACTTATCGTGTGGGAAGAGTTGATAGTTTATTACATTTATGTCAGTGGTTGATAAATTTATCACTGTCATATCCAAGCAAATGTTCTTTTCTACAGTGATAAATTTATCATTGTATGGAGTTATCTAGTTTTCCCAGGAAAAATTTCCACAATACAATGGTGTAGATCAAATCTCTATAATACATAATTGCATATCTGTTGTGTTAACTGTTTTAAAAAGCAAAATTTTTTAAATCAACTACCATGTTTATTTGGTTTAGCAACAAGTTCTTAGTCTGCATACTGTTTTGTGGTCACTCAGAAGCTAGCTTTGGATGTTTGAGTTGTTTAACTGAAGTATCAAATGGTTTTGATTATTCAGAAATCACCAATGATGGCATGTTCTTACATTCATTCTCAAAGTTGGGAATATCTACAAATTGTAACAGTATTTTAATTTCCAATTTGGACAATGTAATAGTGCTTGTGTTTTAATTTTCAATTAGGTAAATTTTTTATTATTTTTTATAGTGTTTTGTTTACTTGAATTGGGGAAAAAGAATGAGAGAGAGAGAGTCGCTGGTTTTTTCGTTTGAACATTGGTAAATTTATCAGTGTTAACAGTGATAAATTTGTTATAGTTATGAAAGAAGAAGGGAAGCAAATCCATCGTTATAACAAATTTTATCACTCAATTAGGAAAATTAAGCAAATCTGTCAATCTTATAGCAAACTTTCTCACTGATTTGGGCAAAGTAAGCAAATCTGGCATTGTATAGCAAATTTTATCACTGAATTAGCAAAAGTAAGCAAATCCATCATTGTATAGGAAATGAACATGAAAATGTGATTATTATGAAGTTGAATATCGCTCATAAATTGATACTGTATGGTACAGATTGGAAATAGCTTCAAGTCGAATTGTATCACTCAATTATAGTTATGAGAGAAGAAGGGAGGCAAATCTATCATTGTAACAAATTTTATCACTGAATTAGGAAAATTAAGCAAATCTATTATTATTGTAGCAAATTTTATCATTGAATTGGGCAAAGTAAGCAAATCTGTTATAGTATATCAAATTTTATCACTGAATTAGCAAAAGTAAGCAAATCTATCATTGTATAGCAAATGAACATGAAGATGTGATTATTATTGAAAATAGTTTCAAGTCGAATTTTATTACTCAATTATAGTTATGAAAGAAGAAGGGAAGCAAATACGTAATTATGAAATAAGAAGAGAAGCAAATCCATCATTATAACAAATTTTATCACTCAACTATGAAAATTAAGCAAACCTATCATTCTTATAGCTATTTTTCTCACAGAATTGGGCAAAGTAATGAAATCTGTTATTGTATATCAAATTTTATCACTGAATTAGCAAAAGTAAGCAAATCCATCATTCTATAGTGAATTTTATAACTCAATTACAGTTATGAACGAAGAAGGGAAGCAAATCCATCATTATAACAAATTTTATGACTTAATTAAGAAAATTAAGCAAATTTATCATTCTTATAGCAAATTTTCTCACTGAATTGGGCAAAATAATCAAATCTGTTATTGGATAGCAAATGAACATGAAGATGTGATTATTGTGAAGTTCAATATCACTTAATTATAGTTATAAAAGAAGAGCGGAAGATGAATACGACTCACGTTTCATTTGCATGTTTGTTGAAGATGAACGAAACAGGGAATGTAGATCGAAACGGTGAAGGATTTGCTGGAAATCTGTTCGGAATCAGATTATTGATCGAAACAGAGGTGATTTCTTTGGAAACGATGGGAGATACAGGGAAAATCTCTTCATTTGTTTTGATTTCCAAATCGCAAATCGCCTCAGAATGGTTTCCAAATCACCTCAGAATAGTTTCCAAATCAGAACATTTGAGAAGGAGCGTGTGTTTCATGCGCACAGGGTAGACCTCGTGATATGCTCTTTGATTCATGCGTGTGGTGTGACATTCAGGGGTAAAATTGGAAACTAAAATAGGGCAGGACTTGGTGGGTATTAATTTGTTTGCATGGGACCGACTGGTAAGTGCCCCAAATTCTTAGGTGGTTTGATTCCAAGTTGATTACAAATTTTAAAATTCTTACAAATTAAAATAAATTGTTAATACCAAAAGATTGTTTATTCAATTATCAGTATTACATTAATGTAAATTGATCATTTTAACTAATAAAAACCCGATAAACATTACATATGAGCACAAACATTGAAATTAAAAATATCCAAACATCAATCATCAAATTTAAGGGATAATTAGAGAAACAACAAAAACATAATACTTGTAAAACAAATTAAACTGCAGCAAAATGAGAGCTTTCCAGCACCAAATAACATCCAAAAGAGACCTCAACCTTGGCTTCTCTTCAAACAAAACTACTTTTCAAACACACTACTAATGGAGAGTCATCAGAAACTCTGATTAATGTCAAAGCCGAGTACGATATTGAAGCAGAAGAAGAAACTAGAATGCCAGACAAGACATTAAAGTCGGCACTTGCTTTCATCGAAGGCCTTGAAAGTTATATGTTAAACCAGGGTACTTAAAAGAATTTGTTGAAGTTCCTTTCCAGGAATTGACATCTTTAGAAACATAGGTCATTGTCACTCCCTCTGTCAAAACAAACATGATCCATTGTTAAATGAGGATCCAACAAAATAAAAATTATTCGAAGTTCTACATTTTTATGTCATTAAGCGATCAATTCAGCAGCTAAAGCAAAGTTAAAAGAGAAAAAAAAAAGGATAAATTAGACAAGCAATCGATTCAGGCCAAATCAATAAGACATTTATAGGAGAAAGTTGCAGGTAAAAAGTGTATGAAATGTAGGTATATTTCATTCATATTTCACCTACCTTTTTCTTTTCCTTTCCAAATCCCTACCCAAATCTATGATCCAAACACAGCCTAAAGGCAATAGATTTGTATTGATGCTCTATTATTTATTTATTTTAAAACAAACCTAACAAAATCAGTGACATTTTTGGGTGATAAACTGTGTAGTAATCCAATGAAACAGAATGAGACATCGTGTCGGACAACTAAAGCTTTGTATCCAGTCCTCTCTTTTAGGACTCTGCCATGCATATATAGCTAGAACTATCCTGCTTATTCTTTTAGGATTGTGCCATGAATAAAATATTTTACTAGTTTAAATGTAATAAAAAGAAACCATAAATGCAATGAAAGGTGACATAGAGCACCAAAGAAATTGTTAAGGAGGATGCAAAATAAACTGGCAGGCAGAACTAGTCCTGTTTTTCAACAGACATAGATGAAACAAAAATGCTTTTCATTACAAAGTGAGCAATAATCACAGAGAGCAACTACAGCAAGGGCATACATAGTCGAAGAAATAATTGGGGTGTAGCATTACCATTTAAGCCATCACTGTGGAAGGAATGATATTCTTTCAGCCTAAGAAGCACGGGTGCGGGTACGAGTACGGTACGGGTACGCCGATACGGCAAAACCCCAAAAAAGTAGGGTACGGGTACGGCTGCGGTACGCCGATATTTTTTTATTTATTTTTTATTTTTTATAATTATGGTTAAAAGATCCAACCTACAAATTGCAATTAAATATCAAAACTAAAAAGAGAACTATAAAACTAAAAGACAAATATTAATATATTTGAATTCAACATAACATAACCAACACCAATTCAGTCCATGATCCAAGCAAAGGAAAAACAACCAACACCAAAAGAAAAAAAAGGCCAATTCAGTCCATAACACAAGCAAAGGAAAAAAAACAAAAGAAAGCCCTATATATCTAAACTTGACACTTCAAAGTTCACTTCCATCAACTTCATCATTGAATAAAATAGCTTCCATCTCTGGCTCATCAAGTGAAAGATTTGCAATTTCAAGGAAACCAGAACCCTCCAATGAATCAAATGCATCTCCCCCAACGTCCCATAACTTGGTCTCTCCTTCTGTGTATAGTTGACTCCACCTTGATAAGAGGTGAATATTGGAGTGCACAAAAATCAAATCCTCGCACCGTTGTGGTGTCATTTTATTCCTCCTCATAGAGTGAATGAAAGAGTAGGTGCTCCAATTCCTTTCACGACATGATGACGAACATGGTTGGCTAAGTAATTTCACTGCCAAGGATTGGAGCATAGGTGCAGAAGAGCCATGTGCCAACCACCAAACCACTGGTTCCATTACCCCTCTATCACATATTGAGTCAGAGTCACTAAAACTTTCCAAACAACCTGAAAACTTCACATACTCTGTATTAACAACCCTTCTCTCATCTGAATCAGGAAAGTATCTCTTAAAACACTTGATTCTTATCTCAGAAATTTCAACATCTTTGTGAGGAGGAACACGAATGGGATTTTCATGAAGCCACATCCCACTATAATACCTAGATTTCATAATTAGAAAAAAATAATAAGTAAATTATGCAATGAAAAAAATTAAAGTATAAACCTTGGATTCATGAGTCTAATGTGAATTATACCTTGGATTCAAGGAATGAGCAAGGCAATGAAGAGGTGTGCTACTTTTTGTCCACCTTTCCACTAATATTTGATGCACTACAGAATAAAAGGATGACTCTTCATTTTCTGACTTCCCTTCACGCCTATAGATGGATGCCTTCACCCGTTCAATCATTGAATCCCACATCTCATAAACCAAATGTAGACATGGCTTATCAGCGTCACAAAATCTAAGCATCTCATAAATAGGCAATGTGAATGAGAGTATATATTCAATCTTATCCCACCAAACATCATTCAACAACTTTTCCTTTACAACAACTGCTTTCCCAACATCATCTTTCTTGTAAGAAGCCCATTTGTCACTTATGACCATTGTTTGGAGACCATGATATATAAGTTTAAACCTTTTTAGCATAACAATTGCAGATGCAAAGCGTGTATCTGCAACAGAAAGTAGCTTTAAAGGTACAAACTCATTAAAAATAGCTAATCTCATAGAATGATTCATGACGAAATGTTTCACAAACATTACATCATCAATCACAGTAGTGATCCAATGGCATTCATCATAAGCATATGCAACAACTCCAACTTCGTTCGCAGCACAAATGTTCTTAAGAGCAAGATTAAGAGTGTGAACTACACAAGGTGTCCAAAAGATCTTCGGATAATTACCTTGAATAATTGATCCAGCTGCACTACAAACTGGAGCATTATCAGTAATTACCCGAATTACATTATTAGGACCCACTTCATCAATCACTTCACTGATTAATTTGGCAATATGGTACTTGTCCTTGGTCTCACCCTCACAATTAACAGCTTTTATAAACATAGCTCCACCATTACATGCTGCCATAAAATTAATGAGAGGCCTCCTTTGTGCATCAGTCCATCCATTAGATACTATACTCAACCCCTTCTTATCCTATGACTTCTTAGTTGGTTCTAATAACCTTTCAATATTTGCCCTTTCTTTTTGAAGTAAGGTAGTCCTCAACAAATTATATCTAGGAGGGACATACCCAACAATTTGATTCTCAGCAGCATATTGAAAAGCATCCACAAAGTATGGATTCCTAGCCAAATGGAAAGGCAAACCGGCTGAATAGAACATACGGGCAATTAAAGAATGTAAATGCTCTCTAGCACTTTGATTGAATGCCCTATCTAAAGGACTACTCCCAATTGCCTTTCTCTTTCTTGGTGCATAACCTTCCATTCTAAATGTTCCAACATCTTCTACACTGCCGTGGCTAGCACTAATTTGAGAAAATGGAGGTGGTAAAGGAACATTTTTTGGCTTTGCCATTTTTTTCCGGTTCTCAGCTTCTTGATCCACCTTTCGAATTTCAGAAAGAAGATCACTCTTGTTCTTCACAGTTGCACACACTCTAATTCCATGGCCAGTAAGTAGCAACAAATGGGCTCTAACTCTAGAATATGACCCTTGGTACTCAGTGTTACAAAAATTACACTTAAATTTTGTATTACCACTTCCTCCTTCTCCCCTTTTAACTAATTTTGTAACATAGCCCCAAAGAGGAGCATTTTCATCTCCAGATTGATCAATGGAAGGAGCAGAAGCACTTGCAGCAGATGAACCTAAACTGCTTGATGAACTCATTTTCCTATAAGCATAAAAAATAATATTTTTGATTATTAAAAATAATATTTATGATTATTAACATTCTGTTGAGGAATAACTAATTTTTTTGATTATTAGCATTTTCATCTCTAATTTTTTTATTATTAATAACTAATAATAATATTTATGATTATTAGCATTTTCATCTCTAATATTTATTATTAATATTTATTAGCATTTTCAGTATTAATAACTAAAGAAGAAACAAGAAAAAAAAAATAATACATAAAGATGAAGAGATATACCTCTGATGCCGTGGGTTGAAGATGAGGGTGATCTCTGCGTCGAAGTCGAAGTCGAAACCGAGGGTCGAAGTCGATATCTGGGTCGAAGTCGAACACGAGGGTGAGTGAGGGTCGAAGTCGATCTCTGTTTCGAAGTCGCAGACGAGGGTGAGTGAGGGTCGAAGTCGATCTCTATTTTGAAGTCGCAGACGAGGGTGAGGGTCGAAGACGAGGGTGAGGGTCGAAGTCGATCTCTATTTCAAAGTCGCAGAAGAGGGTGACGGTCGAAGTTGCCTCTTCTCTTTGCTTCGATGAGATTAGGGCAAAAAAGTGATGAGATTAGAGCATTCGTATACACATCTTTTCTTTTTCTTTTTTTAAAATTTTTCTTAATATTGCTTCGGTACCCCTTAATTTTTTAGAAAATTTGATTTCTACCCCCGCCGTACCCAAAACGCACCAAAGGCGTACCCATGCTGTACCCAACTGAGGTAGAAGTACCCGACTAATTTTTGCCGTACCCCTTACGCGTGCAGTCGTACCGGTACGCGTACCCGCACCCGCACTCGATAAGTACCCGGTGCGTGTACGGCACTATTTTTGGAGTACCCGTGCTTCATAGCTTTCAGCAGATCAAGTGGCTTTGACTTTTTGTCTTTTGGCCTAGAAGACCAATGCACCCTTCAAGAAACAAAGCAATTCAAGAAAATAAGTTGTCAGGATACTAAAGATATAAACATAATTGTGTATAGGTTGGGGGAAAAAAATGGAAGGACAAAAAAGCGACAACTTCTTACTATTGTTCAATGAGGAATTTTACTGAAATGTTTGCTGGACCAATAGCTACCGGAAAAGTAGAGGAAACATTGAAGGGCATCCATGGTTTTTGGATGGTCCCATTCCAATGATTCCCACCATTCTATGTCTTCATCTACAATGATCTCTTCAAGAGCTGTGGGAGCCGCTGGTTGTCCATTAACAAGGGCTAGAAAGAAAGGTAGCCTTTTTAGCCTAGGACACTTTCTTACTTCAATTACTTCAATGGAATCACATACCAGTATTCCCTCGTAGATGCTTTCCAACCATGGCAAATCCACCAGTTTTAACATCGCTAACTTAGGTAGAGTAATTGTGGTTTCATTGTCATCATTGTCATTATTACTGAACAGCTTCTTGATTTTGGGACAACAAGTAATTTCCAACTCATGAAGACAGGAAAATGTTTTGTGTGAAGGTGCAATTACTCCAAACCCCAACCGAAAATCCGACAAATCAGAGAGATACAATTTCTCAAGGCCAAAAGCGACACAACAACACTCTCCTAATTGATCTTCATCTGCTTCTTTGATTGCAACCTATTCTTTTCCTAACTTTGATTGCAAACTATTCTTTTCCTCAGTCAGTCCCTCAACAATTAAATATCTTATTAAATCATTTCTTCCAATTTGATAGTCTTCAGGATAAAAGGCGTAATACAAGAAACAATGCTGCAGCTTTATATCATTTAAGCGATTATAACTAAGTTTTAATACTGGCAATACATCCTTTTCCATGCCTTCTTGCCCCATTGTATTCTTTCAGTTCTCACAACACATTCCTCCATTCATGAATGGTATCTATCCCTCTCATGCTTGCAGCCATGGTAATAATCCCAAGTGGCAAACCAGCACATTCAGCCGCCACAGCCATTACAATTTCTCTTACTTCTGGAGAAAGTGCCATGTGCTGTCCAAGTTTCTCCCTAAATAAGTTCCAAGCTTCCGCATCAGAAAGGGGCTTCACTTTGATACTCGCTTGTCAATCCATCCTACAGCATACATCAAACGAGCGAGTAGTTAGAACTAACTTGCATCCATTCACTCTATTTGGAACTCCAACTCTATCTAGAAGAATTTTATTCCACACATCATCCAAAATGAGTACATACCTTGTACTTGTCAACTCTTGTGACAATTGTGCTGCCCTTTTTTTCTCTTCATCCTCGCTTGTCAAAACTAATTTCAAATTTTTGGCAATGTCACTCTGTAACTTACAAATGCTAAAGGCTTATGATATTGTAAACCAATAAACATTATCAAAAGCATTACACTTTTCTAAAAGTATATTATGGATATGCAAAGTAAGGTTCCCCACTCCCCCCATTCCATAAATTCCAATGCGTAGCACCTCATCATCCATTAAGCGTTCCAAAATTTCCTTCAGATTTTGCTCAAATCCTTGACCTATTAATTTTGTTGTCAACAGAGGCTCTCCTCTGGTCTTAGGCATGTCAAGTAGAAGCCCTGCTGGAAATCTACCTTGATCACGGAGTTCCGCAATTTCTCCATTCAATTTATCAATATGATTTCCCTGTGACAGAAGTGAGGAAAGGTTCCTTTCTTGTTGTTCTATGATTTACACTTTTTTTTTTTGTCCATTCTACATTTTTCAACCAATTTTCAACTTCATGTTTTCATTTCTTTCCTGATTGCAGTTCTGCAACTTCTAGTTGTACAGACATGTCATCTGCTTCGCAGCTTAATGCTTCTATGTTGCTTCTGAGCGTCTTCATCTTTTCATCCAGGCCATTGTAACATGCAATTAAGTTCCCAAGCATCTCCATTGCAATAGCACAGCCTGATAATCAAACAATAAAATCTGATTAAAGGGAAATTCTACTATAAGTACCCCATGAGCGGGGTGTACCATATATGCCCCAGTTACAATGGTTGTGGTCTTGGTATGACCTACAAAGCATGCGTGCGGGTACAGATACTGATATGGATGCATTATGGGTACGTCAATACGTCAAGATTTTAAAAAATAAAGATACGGGTACGGTTAGGTACGTCAATAATATATATATTTTTAAATTTATAATTTAAAATTCCACCTACACATCAAAGTTCAATATCAAAATTAAAATGAGAAATTACAAAATTAAAAGAGAAATCATAATTCAACAATATTAATATCAAAGCAAAGTTCATAAGCTATTTTAAAGTTATTAAATAAGAGAAATTACAAAATAAAGTTTCATTCCAAACGCAAGCTATGTAAAATTTAGAAATTTGAAATTTCAATTTTCAATTCCTACCAACTTCATCATAGCATATTTTGCAATTTCAAGTAAATAAATCAAAACCTTTCTAATAAATTAAACATATGTCTCCCAATGTTGCATAACTTGGTGTACCTTAATATACTCACAACTCAACTGCCAAGGAATGTATAAAAAATATTCATTCGCATACAGCCCTATTGGTACACGTACGAGCTGTGTTACATGGACTCATCGGTTTAGGGCAGAGTAGCCGTGTAGACACGACACAGGTGCGGGTGTGAGATCTGTGTTAGAATGGTGTTTTGGGAAGTTGGTAATTAGTGACCTTTAAATTTTAATTTTATTTTTATTTTTTTTAAAAATAGAGATGTAACCCAAAAAAAAAAATTACAAAAGTTGACATTTTACCATGTAACCTTTTGGAAAGCAAATAAAAAGTTAAATTTTAATTTTTAACCCATGAGCCATATTACTTCTCATATTTTTTTAACTCTTGAATCATATCACCTCTTATATTTTTTTACCCATAAAAAGAAGAAAAAAAATCAAAAAAACAAGCTTTTAACCTTCCCAAAACACTCTTATGTTGCCAAAACGCCCCAGATTCGGCTTGGTTTTCTCAGAAACGGCTGACATGAGAGACGAGTGAAGAAAGATTGTTGAGAAACTTGCAGTGGTAGCAGCACCTTTGTTGCCGAAGGTCACAAGCTTTTGTCACTGAAGTCGCAAGCCTCACCAGAGAACCGAGAAGAATGAAAAAGAAGGTGTCGGGACATATTGTTGGGTAGTCCACATGGCCGATGTTGTTAGCCAAGGTGCCACGTGGGCGGATCATGGTGCCGAGATATGGTGCGATAATACCGGAATCCGAGATATTTGGATAGAGGACTAGAGTCGTAGATGACATCAAATTACCTATTTGGATAGAGATGAGACTCTTGAGGAAGTTCATCTTAATGTGAATAGTGTGAGTTGTGATAGATGTTATCCTTGTAAAGGATAGAGTCCCATGAAGTAAGACTTCTAGGGAAAATTGGACACTGATCATTATAAAAGTATAAGGCAACCCTAGTGGGTCTAAGGTATGCTTTTTATGTTTTGACTTATGAGCTGAATACTTGATTTGATATTTTTGAGAGATTACTGACTTGATCGTTGGAGTACCCCCGTGTGGATGAACTACCGCGGTATTCTCATCTTTTTGTTGGCAGGTGTTGGGCTTAATCTATTCTACTGATGCTCTCTAGCTGAGTTCCTCCTTTGGTTGTGTGGTCAGAAATCAACACCCACAATTTGGCGCCGTTTGTGAGAACTTAGTTAGAATAGATGGGCATCATCGTGCAAGATCAACGTTTCGGCAACGACGAGTTCAGTGAAGATGAAGAATGTGTCAACATTGACGGAATGAAGGCCCTTCCAGAAGGGATGAATGCAAAGATAAGGGGAATGAGCGCTCCCAAGGAGATAAAGACGACCTTCAAGTAGACAAGATCTCGGCCTAGATAATTAGGTCCGAGAAGACAAGAGCTCAACCCAAGTGAGCAGATCCCGAATTCCAGACCTCGGATCCCAGACCCTAGAAGACAAGATCTCGGTCTAGATGAGTAGGTCCGAGAAGACAAGAACTCAGCCCAAGTGAGCAGATCTCGGATTCCACATCTCGGATCCCAAATCCCAGAAGACAAGATCTTGGCCTAGAGGATTAGGTCTGAGAAGACAAGAGCTCAGCCTAAGTGAACAAATCTTGGATTTCAGATCCTGGATCCCAGATCACAGAAGACAAGATCTCGGCCTAGATGATTAAGTCTAAGAAGACAAGAGCTCAGCCTAAATGAGCAGATCCCCAATTCCAGATCTCGAATCCCGAATTTCAGAAGACAAGATCTCGGCCTAGATGATTAAGTCTAAGAAGACAAGAGCTCAGCCTAAATGAGCAGATCCCCAATTCCAGATCTCGAATCCCGAATTTCAGAAGACAAGATCTCGGCCTAGATGATTAGGTCCAAGAAGACAAGAGCTTAGCCTAAGTGAGCAAATCTCAGATCCTAGATCCTAGAAGACAAGATCTTGGCCGAGATGATTAGGTTCGAGAAGACAAGAGCTCAGCCTAAGTGAGCAGATCCCAAATCCA
>NW_021026017.1:222846-258534 GCF_004153795.1 Camellia sinensis | reverse complement strand
AGAACTCAACCTAAGTGAGCAGATCCCAGATCCCAGATCCCAGAAGACAAGATCTCGGCCTAGATGATTAAGTCCGAGAAGACAAGAGCTCAACCTAAGCGAGTAGATCCCAGATCCCAGAAAATAAGATCTCGGCCTAGATAATTAGGTTCGAGAAGACAAGAGCTCAACTTAAGTGAGTAGATCATAGATCCCGGAAGATGAGATCTCAGCTTAGATGATTAGGTTCGAGAAGACAAGAGCTCAGCCCAAGTGAGTAGATCTCGGATCCCAGATCCCAGAAGACAAGATCTCGGCCTAGATAATTAAGTTCGAGAAGAGAAGAGCTCAGCCTAAGTGAGCAGATCCTAGGTCCCGGATCCCAGATCCTAGAGGACAAGATCTCGGCCTAGATGATTAGGTCCGAGAAGACAAGAGCTCAGCCCAAGTGAGTAGATCCCGGATCCCAGATCCCGGAAGACAAGATCTCGGCCTAGATAATTAAGTCCGAGAAGATAAGAGCTCAGCCTAAGTAAGCAGATCACAGATCCTTGAAAATGAAGCACATAAGTTCAGACTGAAATCGGCCAGGTTCTGCCTGTCGGCAGAAGGCCAGCTATACAGAAGGGTTTTAATTGGACCTCTATTACGATGTGTACATCATTCCCAGGTTAAAGACTTTTTATATAAGGTCCACAAAGGAGTATGTGGAAGCCATGTAAGGAACAGATCCCTTGCCCATAGAGCAATATCGCAGGAATTCTTTTGGCCTCACATGCAAAAGAAAGCTGAAGCCTATGTAAAAAAGCATGAAAATGTTATTAAAATCCACTTACAACGTGCGAGAGAACAGCAATTCGACTAGGGGTATACCAATAACAACCTGCTACGTCTTACAACAAGAAGGTCAGCCCAAGAGAGTCCAAGGTTAGGGACCTCATCCTGAGAAAGGTTGTCGGCAATAAGAAGGATCATAAAGAGGCCAAAGTTGGCCCAAATAGAATCATTTCGGTTGCCGGCAATGGGGCATATCGGCTGAAGCAATAATAAAGTGCTAGTTTGATTTTTGTGAATTTGAAATCTGTGCGATAGGACCGACCAGTCTTATGACGATGTTTCCGATTGAAACATGACGAATAACTTAGACTATTGAAACATGACGAATAAATTACACTTGCCATATGGTAGAGTTGAACTAAGTTTGCGATGTTTCTGATTGAAGCATGACGAATAATTTAGACTTGCCATATGGTAGAATTGAATTACACTTGCCATATGGTAGAGTTGAACTAAGTTTGCGATGTTTCCTATTGAAACATGACAAATAAATTAGACTTGCCAAATGGTAGAGTTGAATTACACTTGTCATATGGTAGAGTTGAACTAAGTTTGCGATGTTTCCAATTGAAACATGACGAATAACTTAGACTTACCATATGGTAGAGTTGAACTAAGTTTGCGATGTTTCCTATTGAAACATGACGAATAACTTAGACTTGCCATATGGTAGAGTTGAATTACACTTGCTATATGGTAGAGTTGAACTAAATTTGCGATGTTTTCGATTAAAACATGACGAATAACTTAGACTTGCCATATGGTAGAGTTGAATTACACTTGCTAAATGGTAGATTTGAACTAAGTTTGCGATGTTTCCAATTGAAACATGACGAATAAACTTAGACTTACCATATGGTAGAGTTGAACTAAGTTTGCGATGTTTCCGTTTAAAACATAACGAATAACTTAGATTTTCCATATGGTGAAGTTGAACTAATTTTGCGATGTTTTAGCATGAAACAACGTGAAACTGGCCATGACTTGGTCAATTTGAAAAAAAAGCCAAGGAGTATAGTACTTTCGGTGCACTAATGTTAAGCCTTAAGTGCTTCATTTGGGCGAGCCAAAAATGATGACCTTGGCCAAAGAATGTCTAATAGAGACTTAGGCGATAACCATGTGATGCGTCATTAATGTGAACATAAGTGGTACTTAGGTTCACATTAGGGGCAAGAAGTGGGAATGCGTATAGCAATTGTGAAATTTTTTGAAAAAATTTGCAAATTGATGTTATCTGAGATCATTGACAAGTGATATTATCTGAGATAGGTCAATCCGAGATGGCAATACTATACTGTACCTGAAGTGTAATTATCCAACATATCCAGTGAGGATGTTAGGCTTGGAATAGTGAAGTCTTGCCAGAAGACAGTAAGTACAAGTGAATAAATAGCACCTATAAAGAGATTAATGAGAAAACTCTACAAGTATTGTTCGGCCGAGATAAGTAACAAAGGCTGTTATTTGAGATAATCAGTCTGCTCAACTCTGATGTGTGGATGTATCCAAGATACTTATGTCCAAGGTGAGGAACCAAGTTGCCAGACTTGGAAAAAGGACAAGAAATTTCTAAGTATAGAAAAAACATGCAAGGCATAAAAACAAAGCAATGAGCATGCATGAAGGAAGCATTCAACACTTAAAAGAAAAGATAAGACTTGCATTGAAAAGAGGTAGCTTATTTAAGTACATAAATAGGCACATCGGCTTGAAAAAACAGATACTGTTTGAAGCAGAGCAGAAGAAAATACAATTACAAAGAAAAAAGTACAATGGTAAGTACTAGGATCTTGTGCATTGATCTCAGATTGTTTAACCTCGGCTATTGGAATTGTTTCGGCATCGGCAGACAACTGGGCAGGCTTCTCGGCTGCGATTTCGGCTTTGATTTCTAGAAGAGTTTGATCCAGGCTCTTTGCAACGGCAGTGATCTCGGTTTCAAAAGTGTCGGCCTTCTTTGGCGAGGTGCTCTTGAAGACCTCATCTTCATCTTCCTCTGTCAAGTCCAGGACTTGAACATTTAGAGTAAGGGATTTGGCCCCAGCAGTAGCTTCAAATTATTTTTCGGCAACCTCAGCCTCTTTCTTGTCTCTGGCCTTCTCTTCGTCAACCTCTTCTACTTCATCGGCCTCATCCTCAGATTAATTGGGAGAGGAAAGGAAAGGGACATTGAGCTGACCCATATTACGAAGAGGTGAGTCCTCGGGGATAGACATCTTTTTGAGGGCTACCATCCAGTCGAGATAGTAGCCTTTTTTGCAGGTCATGTTGACTTGTTTTTCAGCTTTAGCAATGGCCTCGGCTTTGGCAGTAGTAACTTGGTCCACTTGCTTAATGTGCTTCTCTTTCTAGATATTGAGTGCTGAAGGCATGAGCATGTTGGATTGATTATAAGGAGATGGAGTGGATTGCATAGTTATAACATCAGGGATGTTAACAAGAAGGTCTTCTACGACAAGAGTTCGGTGGGACATGTTGTCATTGGCTACAACGATGGTTACTCATAGATAAGGCGATTGGAAAATTATCAAGGTCTAAGGCTGGGAGCTTAGGACCTTGGTGTTTCCTGTTCCTAGTTCTAGTTGCTAGATTGTCGCTATTTTCACTGCCATTGAGATGGTGGGTTGATGTGTAGAGTAGCTGATGAATTGTTTGGCTGCTAGTCTAGTTTAGCTAGTAGAGTTTGAACCTTGGGCACAAAGGGAATCTTTATAGTAATAAATGCTTCAAGAACAGTGATGATAGTTTGTAGAGGCCAAAAGAAAGAGATTCTAGGAGCACAGATAGAGACGAAATGGGAAAATGAAATGGTTTTGCTGGAATTAGAAAAATATGGCAAAAAGTTATGATTTCGAGTCTCGATGTGCCCGTGCTGACGTCAGGCAGTGGGGGACAGAACTGATGCGACATGATGGGGACGTGGTTGGTACGCTCCAATCTAATGATGATCTTGATTGAGAAGTGCGATCTCAGTTGAGATATTGATCTTGATAAAGATGATAACCTCGGTTGAGATGACGATCTCGGTAGAGATGGTGATCTTGGTTGACATGATGATTTCAATTGAGATGTTGATCTTGGTTGAGATGTTGAATTTGGATGTGGGCAGAACTTGTTTATTCTTGGTTTCTGATGAGTTGATACTAGGATCTTGATGTTTTTGAACTTGTAAGTCATGATCTCTGCTAGCAGTGCGATCTTTGTCGAGATGTTAGACCTCAATGAAATGGAACATGATGGTTCATGGTTCTTCGTTCTTAATTCTTGATTCTTGATGAGTGGACATTTGAGTCCTTTTTCTTGGTGCCAATGAGTCATGATGTCGGTCAGAGAAGTACATGTATAGGTTCCATCACCTCAGTTTGCCGAGGTAATAAAACCTAGGGGTAGTTGTGGGGATATATTTTTGGGTAGTCCACGTGGTCGAGGTTGTTAGCCGAGGTGCCACGTGGGCGGACCATGGTGCCGAGATATGGTGCGATAATACCAGAATCTGAGATATTTGGATAGAGGACTAGAGTCCTAGATGACATCAAACTATCTATTTGGATAGAGATGAGACTCTTGAGGAAGTTCGTCTTAATGTGAATAGTGTGAGTTGTGATAGATGTTATCCTTGTAAAGGATAGAGTCTCATGAAGTAAGACTTCTAGGGGAAGTTGGACACTGATCATTATAAAAGTAAGGCACCCCCAGTGGGTCTAAGGTATGCTTTTTATGCTTTGACTTATGAGCTGAATACTTGATTTGATATCTTTGAGAAATTACTAACTTGATTGTCGGAGTGCCCCCTAGTGGACGAACCACCGTGGTATTCTCATCTCCTTGTTGACAGGTGTTGGGCTTAATCTATTCTGTCAGTGCTCTCCAGCTGAGTTCCTCCTTTGGTTGTGTGGTCAGAAATCGACACCCACAGAAAGAAAGATTGAACTGAGAGAGATGAGAATGCTAATTTTGACAAATGTCAAATATTTATCAGGAGAGTCAGATTTCAATGTTACATTGGGATGATTAATTACATGAGGTAAGCATGGTTGTCTTGACGGTCTTCGTTTGATATTGATTTTTTTAATTGATTTTTTTTTTTGTTAGATTTTTTTAGCTTGATGTTTTAGTTTGGGTTTTTTTTTTTAAATTTTTTTACTTTTATGAGAAAAAAGTGTAATGATTATGAATTGAATGTGATATTTTGTCTTATTAATTTATGTAGCTAATTTTATTTTTTTAATGTTTTTTTAGCCAAAAATCAAATACCAAACAAAACTTCAATTTCAAATCTGAGAATGAGATATGTTCCGTCTTCACATGTCTCGAGGTCTTCTTCATCATGGCTCTACAAAATTGAAAAATGTGTATAATTATGACAAGAGGGGATGGATATACTATACACATAATAATATCAATTCCGATTCAAACCTCTAATTTAGCTGCTCTAAAAACAACTCTACATAGGTGGCACCCAAAAAGAGAAGATGAAGCACATTTGCACATACAGTGCATGTGTTTCACGCACTGTTTAAAAAAAATGTTTCACGCACTGTAAAAAAAAATAAAAATCCCGCTCAAATGTAAAACAGAGGTAAGACAAAGGTATTTGAAGGTCTATTCCAGATCTACCAGCTATAGATCTCTCATCCACCGTCCTTCTCCTCCACTGTCCGGCGTCTTGTCCCTCCTCCACCGTCTGGCATTCGCTATCTTCCTTTCCGTCTCTGTCTTCTTCTCTCTTTTTCCGTCTTTCCCCTTTCGCTCTGAAAGCATTTGCAAATATGTCCTTTAATGTCCCTCTTCTCTACCGTTCAATATCTTTTCCCTCATCCACCGTCCGGGTCTTCTCCCTCTCCGATCTTCATCCATCTCTCGCTCTGAAATCATTTCCAGGTCAATTTCGCCTTTATTTTTTTTCCTTCTCTCTCTCTCTCTCTCTCTTTACACTTATACATATATATATATATATATATTTATTTAGATAAATTTCTGAGAATGATGAATTGATAAATTTCTGGGAATGATAAATTAATAAATTTCTAGGAATGATGAATTGATAAATTTCTGGTTAATCATTTCTAATCAATGATGAATTGATTTTGATGAATTAATGAATTGAATGAGAGTGAATTGATGAATATTTAGATATGTAGACTGTAATATTGATGAATCCTTTCTAGAGCTTGCAGTTGTAATATTGATGAATATTTTGATATGTTGACTGTAATTGAATTTAAGTCTTTTGATTTCAGTTTAAATTTTGAATGAGCAAAAGTAGAGATTGATTCAAATAATGGTGAGAATCCTTTATTAAATGATAATGAAGAAGTTGAAAAACCTAAGAGAGGAATGTGTTTTTGTTCAAAACAAGAAGTGTACACATTTTATGCCAAATATGCTAAACATAATGGATTTTCTATAGCTTATAAAAAAACAAGTTTTTGGCGATGATGGCGAATTAAGATACTTTGGGATTGAATGTTTTCGATTGGGGAAGAGAACAAAAAAGTTAGAAGTAAACCTTCTAAAGCTATCTCTGTCCACAAAAATTGGTTACAAGGCAAGGGTACAAGCGAGCCTACAAAAAGATGAGAGATAAACATAATTGTGTATAGGTTGGGGGAAAAAAATGGAAGGACAAAAAAGCGACAACTTCTTACTATTGTTCAATGAGGAATTTTACTGAAATGTTTGCTGGACCAATAGCTACCGGAAAAGTAGAGGAAACATTGAAGGGCATCCATGGTTTTTGGATGGTCCCATTCCAATGATTCCCACCATTCTATGTCTTCATCTACAATGATCTCTTCAAGAGCTGTGGGAGCCGCTGGTTGTCCATTAACAAGGGCTAGAAAGAAAGGTAGCCTTTTTAGCCTAGGACACTTTCTTACTTCAATTACTTCAATGGAATCACATACCAGTATTCCCTCGTAGATGCTTTCCAACCATGGCAAATCCACCAGTTTTAACATCGCTAACATAGGTAGAGGAATTGTGGTTTCATTGTCATCATTATCATTATTACTGAACAGCTTCTTGATTTTGGGACAACAAGTAATTTCCAACTCATGAAGACAGGAAAATGTTTTGTGTGAAGGTGCAATTACTCCAAACCCCAACCGAAAATCCGACAAATCAGAGAGATACAATTTCTCAAGGCCAAAAGCGACACAACAACACTCTCCTAATTGATCTTCATCTGCTTCTTTGATTGCAACCTATTCTTTTCCTAACTTTGATTGCAAACTATTCTTTTCCTCAGTCAGTCCCTCAACAATTAAATATCTTATTAAATCATTTCTTCCAATTTGATAGTCTTCAGGATAAAAGGCGTAATACAAGAAACAATGCTGCAGCTTTATATCATTTAAGCGATTATAACTAAGTTTTAATACTGGCAATACATCCTTTTCCATGCCTTCTTGCCCCATTGTATTCTTTCAGTTCTCACAACACATTCCTCCATTCATGAATGGTATCTATCCCTCTCATGCTTGCAGCCATGGTAATAATCCCAAGTGGCAAACCAGCACATTCAGCCGCCACAGCCATTACAATTTCTCTTACTTCTGGAGAAAGTGCCATGTGCTGTCCAAGTTTCTCCCTAAATAAGTTCCAAGCTTCCGCATCAGAAAGGGGCTTCACTTTGATACTCGCTTGTCAATCCATCCTACAGCATACATCAAACGAGCGAGTAGTTAGAACTAACTTGCATCCATTCACTCTATTTGGAACTCCAACTCTATCTAGAGGAATTTTATTCCACACATCATCCAAAATGAGTACATACCTTGTACTTGTCAACTCTTGTGACAATTGTGCTGCCCTTTTTTTCTCATCGTCCTCACTTGTCAAAACTAATTTCAAATTTTTGGCATTGTCACTCTGCAACTTACAAATGCTAAAGGCTTGTGATATTGTAAACCAATAAACATTATCAAAAGCATTACACTTTTCTAAAAGTATATTATGGATATGCAAAGTAAGGTTCCCCACTCCCCCCATTCCATAAATTCCAATGCGTAGCACCTCATCATCCATTAAGCGTTCCAAAATTTCCTTCAGATTTTGCTCAAATCCTTGACCTATTAATTTTGTTGTCAACAGAGGCTCTCCTCTGGTCTTAGGCATGTCAAGTAGAAGCCCTGCTGGAAATCTACCTTGATCACGGAGTTCCGCAATTTCTCCATTCAATTTATCAATATGATTTCCCTGTGACAGAAGTGAGGAAAGGTTCCTTTCTTGTTGTTCTATGATTTACACTTTTTTTTTTTGTCCATTCTACATTTTTCAACCAATTTTCAACTTCATGTTTTCATTTCTTTCCTGATTGCAGTTCTGCAACTTCTAGTTGTACAGACATGACATCTGCATCGCAGCTTAATGCTTCTATGTTGCTTCTGAGCGTCTTCATCTTTTCATCCAGGCCATTGTAACTTACAATTAAGTTCCCAAGCATCTCCATTACAATAGCACAGCCTGATAATCAAACAATAAAATCTGATTAAAGGGAAATTCTACTATAAGTTCCCCATGAGCGGGGTGTACCATATATACCCCAGTTACAATGGTTATGGTCCTAGTATGACCTACAAAGCATGCGTGCGGGTACAGATACTGATATGGATGCATTATGGATATGTCAATACGTCAGGATTTAAAAAAAATAAAGATACGTGTACGGTTAGGTATATTAATAATATATATATTTTTTAAATTTATAATTTAAAATTCCACCTACACATCAAAGTTCAATATCAAAATTAAAATGAGAAATTACAAAATTAAAAGAGAAATCATAATTCAACAATATTAATATCAAAGCAAAGTTCATAAGCTATTTTAAAGTTATTAAATAAGAGAAATTACAAAATAAAGTTTCATTCCAAACGCAAGCTATGTAAAATTTAGAAATTTGAAATTTCAATTTTCAATTCCTACCAACTTCATCATAGCATATTTTGCAATTTCAAGTAAATAAATCAAAACCTTTCTAATAAATTAAACATATGTCTCCCAATGTTGCATAACTTGGTGTACCTTAATATACTCACAACTCAATTGCCAAGGAATGTATAAAAAATATTCATTCACATACAGCCCTATTGGTACACGTACGAGCTGTGTTTCATGGACTCATCAGTTTAGGGCAGAGTAGCCGTGTAGACACGACACGGGTGCGGGTGTGAGATCTGTGTTAGAATGGTGTTTTGGGAAGTTGCTGATTAGTGACCTTTTAATTTTAATTTTAATTTTTTTTAAAAAAATAGAGATGTAACCCAAAAAAAAAAAATACAAAAGCTGACATTTTACCATGTAACCTTTTGGAAAGCAAATAAGAAGTTAAATTTTAATTTTTAACCCATGAGCCATATTACTTCTCATATTTTTTTAACTCTTGAATCATATCACTTCTTATATTTTTTTACCCATAAAAAGAAGAAAAAAAGTCAAAAAAACAAGTTTTAACCTTCCCAAAACACTCTTATGTTGCCAAAACGCCCTAGATTCGGCTTGGTTTTCTCAGAAATGGCTGACAAGAGAGACGAGTGAAGAAAGATTGTTGAGAAACTTACAGTGGTAGCTGCACCTTTGTCGCCGAAGGTCACAAGCTTTTGTCACTGAAGTCACAAGCCTCACCGGAGAACCGAGAAAAATGAAAAAAAAGGTGTCGGGACATATTTTTGGGTAGTCCACATGGCCGATGTTGTTAGCCAAGGTGCCACGTGGGCGGATCACGGTGCCGAGATATGGTGCGATAATACCGGAATCCGAGATATTTGGATAGAGGACTAGAGTTCTAGATGACATCAAACTACCTATTTGGATAAAAGATGAGACTCTTGAGGAAGTTCATCTTAATGTGAATAGTGTGAGTTGTGATAGATGTTATCCTTATAAAGGATAGAGTCTCATGAAGTAAGACTTCTAGGGGAAATTGGAAACTGATCATTATAAAAGTATAAGGCAACCCCAGTGGGTCTAAGGTATGCTTTTTATGTTTTGACTTGTGAGCTGAATACTTGATTTGATATCTTTGAGAGATTACTGACTTGATCATTGGAGTGCCCCTGGGTGGACGAACTATCGCGGTATTCTCATCTTCTTGTTGGCAGGTGTTGGGCTTAATATATTCTGCCGATACTCTTCAGCTGAGTTCCCCCTTTGGTAATCAACACCCACAATTTGGCGCCATCTGTAGGAACTTAGTTAGAATAGATGGGCATCATTGTGCAAGATCAACGTTTCGACAACGACGAGTTCAGTGTAGATGAAGAATGTGTCAACATTGACAGAATGAAGGCCCTTCCAGAAGGGATGAATGCAAAGATAAGGAGAATGAGCGCTCCTGAGGAGATAAAGACAACCTTCAAGTAGACAAGATCTCGGCCTAGATGATTAGGTTCGAGAAGACAAGAGCTCAACCCAAGTGAGCAGATCCCAAATTCTAGATCTCGGATCCCAGACCCAAGAAGACAAGATCTCGGTCTAGATGAGTAGGTCCGAGAAGACAAGAACTCAGCCCAAGTGAGCAGATCTCGGATTCCACATCTCGGATCCTAGATCCCAAAAGGCAAGATCTTAGCCTAGAGGATTAGGTCTGAGAAGACAAGAGCTCAGCCTAAGTGAGCAAATCCCAAATTTCAGATCCCGGATCCCAGATCACAGAAGACAAGATCTCGACCTAGATGATTAAGTCTAAGAAGACAAGAGCTCAGCCTAAATGAGCAGATATCGAATTCCAGATCCCGGATCCCGAATCCCAGAAGACAAGATCTCGGCCTAGATGATTAAGTCCAAGAAGACAAGAGCTTAGCCTAAGTGAACAGATCCCGGGTTTCAGATCTCGGATCCTAGATCCTAGAAGACAAGATCTCGGCCTAGATGATTAGGTTCGAGAAGACAAGAGCACAGTCTAAGTGAGCAGATCCCGGATTCCAGATCTCGGATCCCAGATCCTAAAAGACAAGATCTCAACCTAGATGAGTAGGTTCGAGAAGACAAGAGCTCAACCTAAGTGAGCAGATCCCGGATTCCAGATCCCCAATCCTAGATCCCAGAGGACAAGATCTTGGCCTAGAAAAGTAGGTCCGAGAAGACAAGAGCTCAGCCTAAGTGAGCAGATCTCAAATTCCAGATCCTGGATCCCAGATCCTAGAAGACAAGATCTCGGCCTAGATGATTAGGTCCAAGAAGACAGGAGCTCAACCTAAGTGAGCAGATCCCAGATTCTAGATCTTGGATCCCAGATCCCAGAAGACAAGATCTTGGTCTACATGATTAGGTTCGAGAAGACAAAAGCTCAGCCTAAGTAAGCAGATCTCGAATCCCAGATCCCAGTTCCTAGATGACAAGATCTCGGCCTAGATGATTAGGTCTGAGAAGACAAGAGTTCAGCCTAAATGAGCAAATCCCAGATTCTAGATCTCAGATCCCAGATCCTAGAAGGCAAGGTCTCGGCCTAGATGATTAGGTCCAAGAAGATAAGAGCTCAGCCTAAATGAGCAGATCTCGGATTTCATATCCCAGATCCCAGAAGACAAGATCTCGGCCTAGATAATTAGGTCTGAGAACACAAGAGCTCAGCCTAAGTGAGCAGATCCTGGATTCCAGATCCCAGATCCCATATCGCAGAAGACAAGATCTTGGCCTAGATGATTAGGTCCGAGAAGACAAGAGCTCAGCCTAAGTGAGCAGATCCCAGATTCTAGATCCCGGATCTCAGATTCCAGAAGACAAGATCTCGGCCTAGATGATTAGGTCCAAGAAGACATGAGCTCAACCTAAGTGATCAGATCCCGGATCCCAGATCCTAGATCCTAAAAGACAAGATATCGGCCTAGATGATTAGGTCCGAGAAGACAAGAGCTCAGCCTAAGTGAGCAGATCCCGGATTCTAGATCTCGGATCCTAGATCCTAGAAGACAAGATCTCGGCCTAGATGAGTAGGTCTGAGAAGATAAGAGTTCAACCTAAGTGAGCAGATCCCGAATTCTAAATCCCGGATCCCAGAAGACAAAATCTCGGCCTAGATAAGTAGGTCCGAGAAGACAAGAGCTTAGCCTAAGTGAGCAGATCCTGGATTCCAGATCCCGGATCCCAGATCCTAGAAGACAAGATATCGACCTAGATGATTAGGTCCGAGAAGACAAGAGCTCAGCCTAAATGAGCAGATCCCGAATTCCAGATCTCAGATCCTAGATCCTAGAAGACAAGATCTCGGCTTAGATGAGTAGGTTCGAAAAGACAAGAGCTCAGCCTAAATGAGCAAATCCCAGATCCCAGAAGACAAAAAAGAAGCACACAAGATCAAACTGAAGTCAACCAGGTTCTGCCTGTCCACAGAAGGCCATCTGTACAGAAGGACTTTTATTGGACCTCTATTGCGATGTGTACATCCTTCCAAAGTTGAAGACTTTTTACACGAGATTTATGCAATAGGAAGATCTGTTGCCTACAGAGCTATATCACAGAGATTCTGGTGGCCCTATATGCAAAAGGATGCCAAAGCCTATGTAAAAAAGCATGAAAATGTTGTTGGAATCCATGCTTGTATGACAAGACTGAATAGTCTTATGACGATGTTCCCATGGTGAACATGACGAATAAATTAGACTTGTCATATGGTAGAGTTGAATTACACTTGCCATATGGTAGAGTTGAACTAAGTTTGTGATGTCCGATTGAAACATGACGAATAACTTAGACTTACCATATGGTAGTGTTCAACTAAGTTTGCTATGTTTCTGATTGAAACATGATGAATAACTTAGACTTTCCATATGATAGAGTTGAATTACAATTGCCATATGGTAGAGTTGAACTAAGTTTGCGATATTTCTGATTGAAACATGACGAATAACTTAGACTTGCTATATGGTAGAGTTGAATTACACTTGCTATTTGGTAGAGCTGAACTAAGTTTGTGATGTTTTAGATTGAAACATGAAGAATAACTTAGACTTGCCATATGGTAGAGTTGAATTACACTTGCCATATGGTAGTGTTGAATTAAGTTTGCGATGTTTCCGATTGAAACATGACAAATAACTTAGACTTGCCATATGATAGACTTGAATTACACTTGCCATATGGTAGAGTTGAACCAAGTTTGCGATGTTTCCGATTGAAACATGACGAATAACTTAGACTTACTATATGGTAGAGTTGAACTAAGTTTGCGATGTTTTCGATTGAAACATGACGAATAACTTAGACTTTCCATATGGTAGAGTTGAATTACACTTGCTATATGGTGAAGTTGAACTAAGTTTGCGATGTTTCCGATTGAAACATGACGAATAACTTAGACTTGCCATATGGTAGAGTTAAATTACACTTGCCATATGGTAGATTGAACTAAGTTTGCGATGTTTCCGATTGAAACATGACGAATAAACTTAGACTTACCATATGATAGAGTTGAATTACACTTGCTATATGGTAGAGTTGAACTAAGTTTGCGATGTTTCTAATTGAAACATGACAAATAATTTAGACTTGCCATATGGTAGAGTTGAATTACACTTGCCATATGGTAGAGTTGAACTAAGTTTGCGATGTTTCTGATTAAAGCATGACGAATAATTTAGACTTGCCATATGGTAGAATTGAATTACACTTTGCCATATGGTAGATTTGAACTAAGTTTGTGATGTTTCCTATTGAAACATGACGAATAACTTAGACTTGCCATATGGTAGAGTTGAATTACACGTGTCATATGGTAGAGTTGAACTAAGTTTGTGATGTTTCCGATTGAAACATGACGAATAACTTAGACTTACCATATGGTAGAGTCGAACTAAGTTTGCAATGTTTTCTATTGAAACATGACGAATAACTTAGACTTGCCACATGGTAGAGTTGAATTACACTTGCTATATGGTAGAGCTGAACTAAGTTTACGATGTTTCCGATTAAAACATGATGAATAACTTAGACTTGCCATATGGTAGAGTTGAATTACACTTGCTAAATGGTAGATTTGAACTAAGTTTGCCATGTTTCCGATTGAAACATGACGAATAAACTTAGACTTACCATATGATAGAGTTGAACTAAGTTTGTGATGTTTCCGATTGAAACATGATGAATAACTTAGACTTGCCATATGGTAGAGTTGAATTACACTTGCCATTTGGTAGAGTTGAACTAAGTTTGTGATGTTTCCGATTGAAACATGACGAATAAACTTAGACTTACCATATGGTAGAGTTGAATTACACTTGCTATATGGCAGAGTTGAACTAAGTTTACGATGTTTCCGATTGAAACATGACGAATAACTTAGACTTACCATATAGTAGAGTTGAACTAAGTTTGGCTTCCGATTGAAACACGGCGACTAACTTAGACTTTCCATGATGGTAGAGTTGTACTAATTCTGCGATGTTTTAGCATGAAACAACGTGAAACTGGCCATGACTTGGTCAATTTGAAAAGAAAGCCGAGGAGTATGGTACTCTCGGTGCACTAATGTTAAGCCTTAAGTGCTTTATTTGGGCGAGCCAAAAATGATGACCTCGGCCAAAGAATGTCTAATAGAGACTTAGGCGATAACCATGTGATGCGTCATTAATGTGAACATAAGTGGTACTCAGGTTCACATTAGAGGGCAAGAAGTGGGAATGCGTATAGCAATTGTGAAATTTTTTGAAAAAATTTGCAAATTGATGTTATATGAGATCATTGACAAGTGATACTATCTGAGATAAGTCAATCTGAGATGGCAATATTGTACTGTACCCGAAGTGTAATTATCCAATATATCTAGTGAGGATGTTAGGCTTGGAATAGTGAAGTCTTGCCAGAAGATAGTAAGTATAAATGAATAAATAGCACCTATAAAGAGATTAATGAGAAAACTCTACAAGTATTGTTCGGCCAAGATAAGTAACAAAGGCTGTTATTTGAGATAATCAGTTTGCTCAACTCTGATGTGTGGATGTATCCAAGATACTTATGTCCGAGGTGAGGAACCAAGTTGCCAGACTTGGAAAAAGGACAAGAAATTTCTAAGTATAGAAAAAACATGCAAGGCATAAAAACAAAGCAGTGAGCATACATGAAGGAAGCATTCAACACTTAAAAGAAAAGATAAGACATGCATTGAAAAGAGGTAGCTTATTTAAGCACATAAACAGGCACATCGGCTCAAAAAAATAGATACTGTTTAAAACAGAGCAGAAGAAAATACAATTACAAAGAAAAAAGTACAATGGAAGTGTAGACACCCCATTTTCGACCGACCTTAAGACTCATACGTCACCGATTGAGCGCTTGGTGATATTGCATATTGTGCTCGTTCAGAAGTTTCAGAGTCCCGGCTGCAAGCCTTGCTTCCGGACTTCCAGACTCTTTCGTGCCTTGCCTCGGTTTGCGAACCAAGCTCTGTTTTCTCTGTTTTCTCTTCCCGAAGGGAGAGAGAGGTCTCGTAGATCATCTCTCAGTGGCCGTAGGCTACGTTTCATGGTCGTAGGCCATTTTTCCCGTTTGGAGCCCGGTTTTCGGTTTTTCAGAACCGACGGCCGTGTGCCTCGGTTCGGGACCGCTTAACCACCTCCGTTTGCTCCAGTTTTTGGTATGCGCCTTATTTCCTCCCTTTTTAGGAACACTGTGGCCCGAGAGACCAACTTCGTGGTCGAACGCCACCTCCGGTGCTTAACAGCCTGTTTTCGGGGGCCCCGGGCCGCGCGTTTCGGTCCCCAAACTTCCGTTTTGCATCCGTTTTGGTTCATTTTTGGTGGAGACCTTATTTTCATAGTTAGGAAGCTTGTAGGAGGGTGGGAGGCCAGCAATTGTTCTGAAAAGCCAGCTTTATTTCTTCATCGCTCTCCGTCGCCCGTTTTCCTCACTAAAAAGCCAATGTTTACCACCCCGGGGCCACTTTCTTGAACCCTAAACCCCATATTTGTGTTGTACACACATGGGAGGCCACCTTTTTGAGGTGGCTGACCAGTAATTGTGCTTGATCCTTTTGACCCTTGGTCGGCCGGCCATGGGAGGTGGCCGGCCGACCCCCTGAACCTTCTGAACCTGGCCGGCCATGACCCTCTCACCTGGTTCCTTACAGCTGTACCCTCTATTTCCCCCCAGATCCTGTATCCGAGGGGGGTCTTTTGGGGGGGAAATTTGAATTTGATTTTCCCCCATTTTCCTCCACTCCTTTCCCTATAAAACCAGCCCCTCAGCTCCTTGTTTGAGGGTTACAAAAATTGGTTTTGAGCTCTTGCATTAAATCTCCCTCTCTCTCCATTCCAACCCTCAAAACACCCTTAGTCCTACACCATTTACCCTACACCTCATAGCACAAGGCCTCCATCCCTCTTTCCAGCAACTTGAGGCTACTTTCCAGAGGTGAAGAGCTCCCAAAATTCGTCCAAGAGCTGCTGGTTCATTGGTCTACAAGGGTGAGTCCCATTTTCCCTATTTCTTGCCTTGTTTTTCTTTCTATCTAAGCCATACTTGCTAGCATTTTTGGGCTCCGACCCAAACTGTAAATAGTCATATTTTGAGCCCCTTTTCATGTTTGATCAAGGACTTCCTATTGTTTGAGGTCTCCTACTACCACTTGCCTCTTTATCTCTCTTTTAGGCATTTTTTTTGCATAGTATTTTAGGCCTATTTGTGATTCGTTTTGGACTTGGTCATAAACTGTGAAATGTCTTGTTTTGAGCCCCTCTTCAACTTTGTTGAAGGGCTCTCCTCTTTTTGAGGCCAGAAGCTATCCCTTGCCTCTTTATCTCTCTTTTAAGCCAATTTTTGCATAGTATTTTAGGCTTATTTGTGAGCTGTGTTGGACATTTCCATAAAATGTGAAATATCTTGTTTTGAGCCCCTTCTCAACATTGTTGAAGGGCTCTCCTCTGTTTGAGAACAGAAGCTGCCACTTGTCTCTTTACCCCTCTTTTAGGCCTTTTCTTGCATGATAGTTTGGCCTTATTTGTGATTATTTTCGTGGCTTAATGTAAACAGTAAAGTGCCTTGTTTTGATCCCCTCTTCAAATTTGTCGAAGGGCTCTTTGCCATTTGGGTCCATCTGCTGTCCCTTTGTGTTTAATCTCTCTTTTAGGGCCATTTTTGCATGATAGATTAGCCCTATTTGTGTTCATTTTTGAGACTTGTTATAAACTGGAAATATGCATTTTTTGGGACTGTCTTGCATCTGTATTCATGCTTCATAATCAAATAATGCATGCTTTGTATAGCTGTAAGTCATTCCATGTGCCTAGTTTCGAGTTTCGGGGTTCATTCCATGCATCGGGTGCCATGTTTCCATGTTTCGGGGCTGTTTAGCATCACATTTCAGTGCTGAGATTTGCATGATTGCATACCATATTCCATGCCTTGCCATGCTTTGGTAGAGTGGCATTTGTTGCCTTAGGTTCGGTCTTCGGTTTGCGTGCATGCGTGCACGTATTTCGAGAGTCTCATTTTTCATCTAATGGCTACTGATGTGAGTGTGGCTGAGGTCCACTCATGTTAGTGTAAGTCCATTATGCATTGTGTATGCCATTTCATTTCATAGCATTGCGTATGCTAGGTTGTATGTTAGAGCATTGTGTATGCCATATTACCTCGTGCATCGTGTATGCCATTTCATAGCATTGTGCATGCTAGGTTGTATATTAGTTGCATTCATGCATATCATGCATATTGCATAGTGTTTGGGATAGGAGTTAGCCCAAGCACGGGAAATGAGGTATGTTTCGTACTCCGAGTGACGGAACGTATCTCAATTCCTGGTCGCCGACACTCCTCCTCGTACTCCGAGTGACGGAACGTGTCTCAATTCTCGGTTGCCGACACTCCGGATTACCCATGATGGAGTCTAGGCCCTGTTGTGTTTTCATGTGCATTCATTCCATATTGAGTCATGCAATTTGACTCCTCGGCCATCATGCATCGAGATGCGTGATTGGTGGCACGAGGATCGAGGACTACACTCCCTGAAGAGTAGTCATGCATACATATGTGAAAATACTTTGCCATGCCCCTTTGTTGCTCTCTGTTGCAGCAAATCAGAAATCGGCAGCTTTCCGGAGCTTGACACGCATTCCAAGAACAATTGCAAACAGAGGCAAACCGGGGCATCGCGAGGGATTCTCCGCACAAGGCAACCCGAGCATGCATCATTCATCATCCGAAGCAGATTTGAGGCAGTCCTTGCTTGCATGCCAATTTATTGCTTTCCTAATTTAATTTGTTAATTACTTAGGGTTTTGTACATATTTGGACTGTAATTATTCATTTGGGACTGTATATTATTTATTTGGACCCTCTGCGCGAGGGCAATGTTGTAATAAGTGTGCGTGTGTGTGATGTATGTTTTCCAACCCCACGTCTTTCTCCCTTTTATTTACCCGCTTATGATGGTTAGATTAGGGCATGTTTCAATTAGCATACAGTATGACAGCATGTTTGCATTCATTCATCTGTTTTGCATGCACCGGGCTCGGCGCATCATACTAACTGCATTGTATTTTCAATTCCAAGTTGAATACATGTTAGCTGTAGCATTTCATATGTCATGTTTAGAATAGCCGAGCCTGCTATAGTTGCACTTTTGCATGTGTTGCATTAGGCATTTCTGTATAATTAGGATCATGCATGGATTTCTAATTAGCTTCTGTTTTGGCTTGGAGTACTCGGTGAGCTTTATGCTTTAGCATCCTTGCATGCGTGTGAGTGACTGCCATGAATAGCATGCTTACCATGAGGCTATATGCTTATGTGATATAACTGCCTGAATGGCTGTGGGTGAAGGTTGGGTTATTTGGATTGGAACAATTCATCAATTGTGAGTTTTAAGCCCACTAGATAGTGGCAAAACCATATTTTCTAAGCCCACCCAAGGGTGGAAAAATCTGCATTTTAAGCCTACTTGCGAGTAGCAAACCACTTTCAAATAAACAAACACGAGATGTTTTGTTCCAATTCAGACGATCCAGTCTATACTTGTATGTTGTGCGCATCACATAGTAAATCTAGGCTAATAACCGGAATAAGAACGCATAATGTTTTCAAAAATAGATATCATGGTTAGTAGAGGCCGATCTTTGATCGGGCGAGCGTGGGTGCTCACGAAGTGACCTTCCCCAATCGTACCCAAGTTCCCGAGCCGAGGCAACTTTGGTGATGACGGACACGTGGCCTTAGGCAAACGAGTCAGGGTTTCCTAAATTTCTCCAAAATAAAACATTTAGGTGGCGACTCTGTATCTGGCAAAGCAGTCCATGTTTGGCACTTCTTTCAAAATCTGTTTTCTCAAAACGATTTGTCGGATTTGGACTCTTTGGTTCAGATTTAGAACCGTGACAATTTTAGAGTCCGAACTGTAGTGAGCCCAATACGAACGGAACGGGGGGGGGCCATCCTCCCGGGGCGTTCGGGGACGTCTACTGGAAGGAAAAATTCCTAAGTACTAGGATCTTGTGCATTGATCTCAGATTGTTTAACATCGGCTATTGGAATTGTTACGGCATCGGCAGACAACTGGGCAGGCTTCTCGGCCGCGATTTCGGCTTTGATTTCTAGAAGAGTCTGGTCCAGGCTCTTTGCAACGACAGTGATCTCAGTTTCAGAAGTGTCGGCCTTCTTTGGCGAGGTGCTCTTGAAGACCTCATCTTCATCTTCCTCAGTCAAGTCTAGGACTTGAACATTTAGAGTAAGGGATTTGGCCCCAGTAGTAGCTTCAAATTCTTTTTCGGCAACCTCAGCCTCAGCCTCATCCTTGTCTTCGGCCTTCTCTTCGTTAGTCTCTTCTACTTCATTGGCCTCATCCTCAGATTAATTGGGAGAGGGAAGGAAAGGGACATTGAGCTGACACATATTACGGAGAGGTGAGTCCTCAGGGACAGACATCTTTTTGAGGGCTGCCATCTAGCCGAGATAGTAGCCTTTTTTGCAGGCCATGTTGACTTGTTTTTCAGCTTTAGCAATGGCCTCGGCTTTGGCAGCAGTAACTTGGTCCACTTGCTTCATGTGCTTCTCTTTCTAGATATTGAGTGCTGAAGGCATGAGCATGTTGGATTGATTATAAGGAGATGGAGTGGATTGCACAGTTATGACATCAGGGATGTCAACAAGAAGGTCTTCTACGACAAGAGTTCGGTGAGACGTGTTGTCATTGGCTACGACGATGGTTACTCATAGATAAGGCGATTAGAAAATTATCAAGGTCTAAGGCTGGGAGCTTAGGACTTCGGTGTTTCCTGTTCTTGGTTCTAGTTGCTAGATTGTCGCTATTTTCACTGCCATTGAGATGGTGGGTTGATGTGTAGAGCAGCTGATGAATTGTTAGGCTACTAGTCTAGTTCAGCTGGTAGAGTTTGAACCTTGGGCACAAAGGGAATCTTCATAGTAATGAATGCTTTAAGAACAACCATGATAGTTTGTAGAGGCCAAGAGAAAGAGAGTCTAGGGGCACAGATAGAGACGAAATAGGAAAATGAAATGGTTTTGCTGGAATTAGAAAAATATGTGTAGACACCCCATTTTTTACTGACCTTAAGACTCAGACGTCATCGATTGAGCGCTCGGTGATTGCGCATATTGTGCTCGTTTCGAGGTTTCAGGGCTCTTGGCTGAGAGCCTCACCTCTGGACCTCGGGACTCTTTGTGCTTTGACTCGGTCTGTGGATTAAGTCTTGTTTTCTCTTGCCGGAGGGAGGGAGAGGTCTTGTAGACCTCTCAATGGTCGTAGGCTACTTTTCGTGGTCGTAGGCCACTGTTCCCGTTTGGAGACTATTTTTCGGTTTTCGGAGCTGTCGACCGCGCGCCTTGGCTCGGGACCGCTTAACATTCTCCGTTTGGCATGGTTTTTGGAACACACCTTGTTTCCTCTATGTAGAGGAACACTGTGGTCCGGGAGACCACTTTTGTGGTTGTACGCCACTTTTTGTGCTTAACAGCCAGTTTTCGAGGCCCCCGGCCGCGCGCTTTGCCTCCCGAACTCTCGTTTTGCATCCGTGTTGGTTTATTTTTGGCATGAACCTTGTTTTCCTTGTTTGGGAGGTGGTACAAGGGTAGGAGACCACCTTTTCTCCTTGGAGACCACTTTTTCCTGTCGGCCGATTTTCTTGTCGGGAAACTAGTTTTCTTGATCTTTGGGCCACATTTACTGGTTTCCCACCCCACTATTGGCTTGCTTTCAGTGTGGAGACCACCAATACCCTTGGCCGACCACTTTTTATCTGGGAGACCACTTGCCCTGGTCGGCCGACCAGGAAAAGTGATCGGCCGACCACCTTTTCTGGTCGGCTGGTTTCCTCCTGTTTTGTCAGATTGTGTGGATGCCAGTTGTGCCAGCTGGAAGGCACAGACTGTATCCTCCATACACATGTATGGAGGATTTGCATCCAAGTTTTTAGCTTCTTGAGGAAGCTTTAGCTTCAAACCTCTATAAGAGAGGCCCTCACTCTCCTTTATAGAGGTTCTGAAATTTGCTAAGGCAAAAATATATATATCTCTCTATATCTCTACATTTTGGGTTCAAAAGGTGTATTGTTCTTGACCTATTGCACCACACCTCATAGCCATACACATCCACCATTGATCTGAGGTTCTTGGAGGGTATTTTCAGAGGTTGAAGAGTTGGTTTTTGGTCCCAAAACTTGCTGGTTTTGCTGAGCTTCAAGGGTAACTCATTTTCCCTCCTTTTAAGCTCTATTTTGATCATTCTCTTAGCCATACTTGCATGCATATTTAGGCTTTGTTGTCAACTGAAAAAAGCTTCATATTTAAGTGTTTTTCATGTTTGTTTAAGGCTCTTTTGGTGTTGAGGGTCATCTACCCTCTTGCATGCTTTATTTAGCCTTGTTTTGTGCCATGCCATGAGACCTTTGTGTTGATCTTTGCTTGGCCTTTTAGCCACTGAAATCCAGCGGATTTTCAGTGGTTGGCATGTGGTTTTGAGGGCCTAAATCAGAGAGGGGAGACCTCTCTCTTTTGGCCTTGTTTGTTTGCATTTTTGGCCTTTCAAAGGAGCACATACTTTCATGCTTCCAAGGCTTGTTTCAGGCCCTTTTTGGTGACTTTTGGGACCTGCCTAGACTCTGTCTATGGCTGGTTTGGCCACCTTGGGTTTGCCTTTTGCATGTGTAGAATAATCCCTTTCATGGCTTATCAAAGTAGCACCTCATTCTTGCATGTATTGGTCATGTTTCAGTGGGTTTTTGGCCATCATTTGGTATGCCATGATTCTATTTTTGGCTGGTTTGGTAGCCTCTCATATGCTTCATATGCTTGTAGTGTAAATCATGTTTACTAGCTTGAAATGCATGATGTTTTGGCCCTCTATTCTAGCATATTTTGGCCTTGATCCAAACTGATTTTGTTCATATTTTGGGTTGCCTTAGCTCTGTTTTGAGGCCTCTTGGTCGAATAATGCTTTCCATGCATGCTTGTAGTGTAATAGCCTTGCCTAGCTTTGAGTTTTTGAGGTCCCTTGCATGCTTAACTTGAGGTATTTGCATGTTTTGGCATTGTGAGGAATGTTATTTCAGAGCTTATTTCTTCACCATATTCTCATGTTTGTCACTCTTTCAATGTGCTTGAGAGTTGCATCATTATACCCTATTTTATGAGCCATTGCATGAGCTTCATTTTTGTGCCTTTCAAGCCATCATCTTAGTTCACTTTTGCCCCTATTCTGGCCTGCATAGGGTCTGTTTGGAGTTGGTTTGGCCATTTGAGCATTGCCTTGCATGCCTATAGTGTAATACACTTCACTAGTTTCAGTATTTGAGCCATTCAACATGCATTGTGTGAGTTGTTTACATCATTTGGAGTCATTTTGCATGCCGTTTCAGAGCTGGAACACCTGCCCTTGCACTTCACATTTCATCATTTCAATGCATTTGGGGAAAGTTGTGTTTTATGCCTTAAGCTTGGTCCATTGCATTGTGCATGCTTGCATGTGTTTTGTGCCTTAGTTTCATCATCTATTGGCCACTGATTTGGGTGTGGCTGAGGCCCATCCATTTTGGTTTAAGTCCATTTTGCATCGAGTATGCCATTGTAGTTCATAGCATTGAGTATGCCATGTTGTCGCATGATTGATCATTGCATTGTGCATGCCTTGTTCATCACATTGTGTATATTAGTTTCTATGTGCATTGTGTATGCTAAGTGTCATGTGCATTGAGTATGCCATTGTTAATTCATAGCATTATGTATGCTAGTTGCATGTTATCCCTTGCATGTTTTCATGACTTAGTTTCATTGCATTTAGGTTGCGTACTTGGAGTCGCATTGTGCATGCCATGTTTGTTGCATTGTGTTTGGGATAGGAGTTAGTCCGAACACGGGAAACGAGGGACGTTTCATACTTAAAGTGATGAAACATGCCTCAATTCTTGATCGCAGACACTCTTGACTACCTATGACGGAGTTGTTGGCTTTAGGTGCTTGTATGTGCATTCATTTCACATTAAGTCGTGCAATTTAGCTCCTCGGCCATCATGCATCGAAATGCGTGATTGGTGGCCCGAGGGTCGAGGACTACACTCCCTTGAGTTTATGCAAGGATGGGGAGAGTGGTTGTGCACACATGTATTGCAAATACTTCGCCGTGCATCTCTCTTTCCTTTTGTTGCAGAAAATCAGAAACCAGGAGAGGAAACTGGTCGGCCGACTAGATTTACAGGTAGGCCGACCACTTTTTTTTGTTTCCACCACAAAAGGTGGTCGGCCATTGGTCTCCCATGCCCATAAGCTGGTTGGCAGCCTTCCCACAGATTCCTAGGGTGGAGTTTCATCTCTCTGGAGCTTTGTGCAAGTTTCTGAGATCAATTGCAAACAAAGGCGAGTTGGGGCGTAGGGGCGTCGCGAGGGATTTCTGAACAAGGCAATTCGAGCATGCATGCATCCTTCATCATCCAAAGCAATGCTGAGGCAGCCCACTTCACATAGTTCACATGCTTATTTAATTACTAATTTAGTTGATTTGTTAATTAGTTAGTGTTGTGTAATAATTAGCTATAGCTTGTTTTTTTATTTTGTTGTGTAATAACTAGTTTAATTGGATTAGCTTAGGTTAGCTAGTTGGTTTTGTATTATTTATTCGGACCCTCCTTCGAGAGGGTAATGTTGTAAATAAGTGTGCGTGTGTGTGATGCATGTCTTCTAACCCCCATTTCTTTGTTCCTTTTATTTACTAGCTTATAATGGTTAGTTTTAGGGCATGTTTCAATTAGCATCCTTATGCTCGCATGTTCGCATTCATTCATCTGTCTTGCATGCACCGGGCTCGGCGCATCATACTAACTGCATTGTATTTTAATTCCTGTTTGAATACATGTATCAAGTTGTATTTCACATACCATCTTAGAAAAGCCGAGCCTATCTTAGTTGCATTTTACATATGTTGCATTAGCCGTCTTAACATGAACTAGGATCATGCATTGATTACTAACTAGTTTCTGTTTTGGCTTGGAGTACTCGGTGAGTGTTTATGCTTTAGCATTCTTGCATGTGTGTGAGTGACTGCCATGATAGTATGCTTGCCATGAGGCTAACTGCTTATGTGATATACCTGCCTGAATGCCTGTGGGTGACGGTTGGATTATTTAAATTGGAACAATTCATCGATTGCGAGTTTTAAGCCCACTCGAGAGTGGCAAATCACCATGTTTTCTAAGCCCACTTGAGGGTGGCAAAATCCACATTTTAGCCTACTTGCGAGTAGCAAACCGCTTTCAAAACAAACATGAGATGTTCCAACTTAGGTGATCCAGTCTATACTTGTATGCTATGCGCATCACATAGTAATTATAGGTCAATGACCAGAATAAAAGCATATGTGTTTTCAAAAACAAGATATCATGTTAGTAAAGGCCGATCTTTGATCGGGCGAGAAGGGGTGCTCATTGCATGACCTTTCCCTCTCGTACCCAAGTTTCCGAGCCGAGGCAACTTTGGTGATGACGGACACGTGGCCTTAGGCACGAGTCAGGGTTTCCTAAATTTTCCAAAATAAAATATATAGGTGGCGACTCTGTATCTGGCAAAGCAGTCCATATTTGGCACTTCTTTTTTAAAAATCAGTTTTCCAAAACGATTTGCTGGATTTGAACTCTTTGGTGATTTATCAGTCTCGCATTGCATTTTGCGGGATTAGATTCAGAGCCGTGACGTTTGAGTCCAAACTGTAGTGAGCCCAATAAACAAAACAGGATTTTCCCGGGGCGTTCGGGCGCGTCTACAATATGGAAAAAAGTTATGATTTCGAGTCTGCAGAACTGACGCGACATGATGGGGACGTGGTTGGTACGCTCCAATCTAATGACGATCTTGATTGAAAAGTGCGATCTCAGTTGAGATATTGATCTCGGTAAAGATGATAACCTCGGTTGAGATGACGATCTCGGTAGAGATGGTGATCTTGGTTGGCATGATGATTTCAATTGAGATGTTGATCTTGGTTGAGACATTGAATTTGGATGGGGGCAGAACTTGTTTATTCTTGGTTTCTGATGAGTTGATACTAGGATCTTGATGTTTTTGAACTTGCAAGTCATGATCTCTGCTAGCAGTGCGATCTTTGTTGAGATGTTAGACCTAGATAAAATGGAACATGATGGTTCATGGTTCTTAATTCTTAATTCTTGATTCTTGACGAGTGGACATTTGAGTCCTTGTTTCTTGGTGCCAACGAGTCATGATCTCGGTCGGAGAAGTACATGTATAGGTTCCATCACCTTAGTTTACCGAGGTAATAAAACCTAGGGGCAGTTGTGGGGATACATTTTTGGGTAGTCCACGTGGCCGAGGTTGTTAGCCAAGGTGCCACGTGGGTGGACTATGGTGTCAAGATATGGTGCGATAATACCAGAATCTGAGATATTTGGATAGAGGACTAGGGTCCTAGATGACATCAAACTACCTATTTGGATAGAGATGAGACTCTTGAGGAAGTTCGTCTTAATGTGAATAGTGTGAGTTGTGATAGATGTTATGCTTGTAAAGGATAAAGTCCTATGAAGTAAGACTTCTAGGGGAAGTTAGACACTGATCATTATAAAAGTAAGGCACCCCCGGTGGGTCTAAGGTATGTTTTTTATGCTTTGACTTATGAGCTGAATATTTGATTTGATATCTTTGAGAAATTACTGACTTGATTGTCGGAGTACCCCCTGGTGGACGAACCACCGCGGTATTCTCATCTTCTTGTTGACAGGTGTTGGGCTTAATCTATTCTGTTAGTGCTCTCTAGCTGTGTTCCTCCTTTGGTTGTGTGGTCAGAAATTGACACCCACAGAAGGAAAGATTGAACTGAGAGAGATGAGAATGCTAATTTTGACAAATGTCAAATATTTATCAGGAGAGTCAGATTTCAATGTTACATTGGGATGATTAATTACATGAGATAAGCATGGTTGTCTTGACGGTCTTCGTTTGATATTGATTTTTTTAATTGATTTTTTTTTTGGTTAGATTTTTTTAGCTTGATGTTTTACTTTGGTTTTTTTTTTTAATTTTTTTTCTTTTATGAGAAAAAAGTGTAATGATTATGATTTGAATGTAATATTTTGTCTTATTAATTTATGTAGCTAATTTTATTTTTTTAATGTTTTTTTAGCCAAAAATCAAATACCAAACAAAATTTCAATTTCAAATCTGAGAATGAGATATGTTCCGTCTTCACATGTCTCGAGGTCTTCTTCATCATGGCTCTACAAAATTGAAAAATGTGTATAATTATGACAAGAGGGGATGGATATAATATACACATAATAATATCAATTCCGATTCAAACCTCTAATTTAGCTGCTCTAAAAACAACTTTAAATAGGTTGCACCCAAAAAGGGAAGATGAAGCACATTTGCACATACAGTGCATGTGTTTCACGCACTGTAAAAAAAAATAAAAATCCCGCTCAAATGTAAAACAGAGGTAAAACAGAGGTATTTAAAGGTCTATTCCAGATCTACCAGCTATAGATCTCTTATCCACCGTCCCTCTCCTCCACTATCCGGCGTCTTGTCCCTCCTCCACCGTCTGGCATTCGCTATCTCCCTTTCCGTCTCTATCTTCTTCTCTCTCTCTCCGTCTTCTCCCTTTCGCTCTAAAAGCATTTGTAAATCTGTCCTCCAATGTCCCTCTTCTCTACCATCCAACGTCTTTTCCCTCATCCACCGTCCGACATCTTCTCCCTCTCCGATCTTTATCCATCTCTCGCTCTGAAATCATTTCTAGATCAATTTCGCCTTTATTTTTTTGTCCTTCTCTCTCTCTCTCTCTCTCTCTCTCTCTCTCTCTTTATACTTATACATATACATATATATATATATATATATTTAGATAAATTTCTGAGAATGATGAATTGATAAATTTCTGGGAATGATGAATTGAAAATTTTCTGATTAATCTATCAGCAGAAGCAAGGGAGATTGATAAAGTTCTGGTTAATGTTCACATAGTGGTGATTGATTCAAAGTTCTGGTTAATTTTGGATTAAAATTCTGGAGAATAATGAATTGATATACATTTTGAGAATGACGAATTGATAAATTTATGGTTAATCGATGAGCAGAAGCAAGGGAGATTAATAAAGTTTTGGTTAATGTTCAAATAATGGTGATTGATTCAAAGTTTTTGTTAATGTTGAATTTTGAATTAAAATTATGGTTAATGTTTTGGTTAATTGATAAAGTCTTTTGATTTTAGTTTAAATTTTGAATGAGCAGAAATGAAGATTGATTCAAATAGTGGTGAGAATCATTTATTAAATGAGAGTGAACTAGTTAAGGAACCTAAGAGGGTATGTGTTTTAGCTTAATGCAAGAAGTGTACACATTTTTTGCCAAATATGCTAAACATGTTGGATTTTCTATAGCTTATAAAACACAAATTTTTGGCGATGATAGGGAATTAAGGTACTTTGGGATTGAATGTTCTCGATCAGGGAAGAGAACCAAAAAATCAGAAATAAACCCTCTAAAGCCATCTCTGTCCACAAAAATTGGTTGCAAACAAGGGTACGAGCGAGCTTATAAAAGGATTGAAGATTTATGTTAACCATAGTTAACCTTGAGCATAATCATGACTTAATTCCCACCGACTCACGTCATTTTGAAATGAATAAGAAAATTCTTACTCTTGTGAAGAGAAGATTAGAAATTAATGATCAAGCAGGGATTGGGATGTCTAGGAATTATTACTCAATGGTTGTTGAAGGTAGGGGTTATGAGTCATTAACATTTGATGAGCGAGATGCAAGGAATTACATTGACAGAGCTAGAAAATTGAGGCTTGGAGAAAGGATTTCGATGCACTTCAAAAATATTTTTTGAGGATGCAAGCACAAAATTCGAGTTTCTATTATATGATTGACGTTGATACTGACTTTCATATTAGAAACTTGTTTTGGGTGGATACAATGAGTTGGACGACTTATGAAGAATTTGGAGATGTTGTTTCATTTGACACAACTTATCTCACTAACAAATATTATATGCCATTTGTTTCGTTTGTAGGAGTTAACCACTATAGGCAGTCGATTTTGCTTGATTGTGGGTTGTTATCTAGTGAAGACATTGATACATTTGTTTGGCTATTCAAGGCATGGTTAAATTGCATGTCAGATCATCCCCCCAAAGCTATAATAACTGATCAGTGAAAAGCTATGCAAAATGCTATAGAAATTGTTTTTCCAATTACTCGATATTGATAGTGTTTATGGTGTATAATGAAGAAAATTCTGAAGAAATTGAAAGGGTATTCCCAATATGAATCCATGAAGTTGGATTTACAAAATGCATTGCATGACACTTTTACAAAAAATGAATTTGAGATGAAATGGAAAGAGATGATTGCAAAATTCAATCTTTATGAGAATCAGTGGTTGGGGGTGTTGTATGATGAGTGATATCGATGGGTTCGTGCCTATGTCAAAAATATTTTTTGGATTGGTATGTCAACTGCACAACGAAGTGAGAGCATGAATGCCTTTTTTGATGGATATGTCAACCCAAAGACTATATTAAAAAAATTTGTTGAACAATATGACAATGCCTTGAGAAGTAAGGTAGAGAAAGAGAAGAAAGCTGACTTCAAATCTCAACACAAAGTGTTTGATTGCCTAACTATCTATGGTTTTGAGAAGCAATTTCAGGATGCCTACATGAATGCAAAATTCAAATAAGTTCAAGTAGAGATGAAGAGACTAGTTTATTGTCAGTCGTTTCTTGTGAAAGAGGAGGGTTCAATTTGTACATATTTTGTGAAGGAAGCCATGGTAGTTTTTGAGAAGATGAAGCATGTGAACTTTGTTGTCTATTATAATTTGACAGAATTTGATATGCAATATATGTGTCGGTTGTTTCAATTTAAAGGCATCATGTGTACTCACTCACTTGTTATGCTTATTGCAAGATGCATAAATGAGATTCCAAATAAATACATTCTACCACGATGGAAAAAAGATTTGGATATAGGGTACACATGCATAAAAACCTCATATACTGACTTTGGGGATGATTTCAATGTAAAGGTCTATGATTTTATGAACATTGATTGGTATTGTACAAGTTGTTGGGAACTTTGAAGGGAAAATAAAAATTATCGACTGTGGGTTAGTCAAGGCAAGAGTGATGAGAGATGATGAGGGTGGTGGGAGTAATGTTGCACCTTTGACTAGTAATGTACCACCTATTACTAGTAATGTACCATCTTCTCCGATTGGCAGCATTAATAGAAAAGCAATCAGTAATACCAAGTTGCTTAGTCCTTTAGTTGCTCGTCGAAAAGGTCGTCCAGTTACCAAACGAAAGGTCACCAAAGTAGATCAAATAGTCAATCGGTTGAAGTCAATCAAAACAAAACATAACAAATCAAATCAAAGGTAAATTAATTGGTATTCATACATATCCATCTTTTTTCTATCATTTCTCTCTATTCAACTTATATTTGATTGTAAGCATGTCATAAATTTGAGGCATTCACTAATCTTGATCAATATAGGGTACTAAGGTGCTTGAAGCTCAAGCTCAAGGTCAATCACAATCTCAACCTCAACATAGTGCACGTAGAGAGCTTTATCCTTATATGGTTAGCATGGAAAATAATATGTGTGTGTCGATACGTATACATCATAGGAATTTACTTTATGAGTTTATGTTATTTTTCAATAATGTTTATTAAACTATTTTTAACATGTCATTTTAATTGAATAAGGACAGATGGTCAATGCTATTGGAGGCATATCTCTCACCCCGGGAAGTATGGACATTATGAGAAGACAAAGTTTCATGACTGCTCCAACTCAGATTTATGGAGTCGGCACATCTTTTACCCCGTCGGACTGTATTGGAGGTACATCGAGAATTATTGACATGATGAGAAAACAACAATCCATGAGTGCTGCGTATCAAATTTATGGCCCCATACCATCTTCTTTTGTTGACTTGAATGTTCAAATGGACCAAACTGACTCTCGTTTTTGTTAGTTGGAAACTTGTAATTGTAATGCATTTGATGTGAGTAAACTTGGAGCTTATTTTGTTTTGGATAATTTATTTTATGTTTTTCTGATTATTTACATGAGAAGTTATCTATGTTAGTTTATTGATATGATTTTAGGTTGTGTTCAGGATAATGCTTACCAAATTGATGTACTCATTGATTATTAGATGGTGTTATAACATGATATTTTGCTGGACAACAATTACTGTTTTAATCGTTCATGTATTAATCTTTATTTTTATGGCTTGCCTTTTTGCCTGCCTTTTGTGTGAAAGAAATGAAGAGTAGCTACCAAGAAATTATAGAGCATCAGAAGCTGCAAGTTCAAAACTATAATCAATGGTATTTATAGGTGGTTGTTGCATGTTATGTATGACTAAGTGTGGATGTCACATGTGCATTATCACCTCACTCATGTTGTGCATGTTTCTTAGTTAATGCATTGTCTAGATTTGAGCTTTTTGTGTTTCAAAGCCTTTGGATTGGGTAATTTTGAAATAGTATTGAGGGCAGGCAGGTATAGTTTTCCTGCTAAGATGTTACAGTCATTAGCTTTTGTTTTTTGATAAATATGAAGTTTTGAGTTGTTTTTTAGATGACAAAACTGGCAATTATCCCTTGTACAGTTCTCTTGGAGACCATTTTGTACAGGAAGAAATTCTGGTAAGGTTTAGTTACACTTACCCCAAATTTACCTTGCAGTCCTGTAGAGACTGCACATAGCTACTAATAAGATTAGCTCCTGCACTTTACCATTCTATGTGTAGTCTCTACAGGGCTGCAAGGTAAATTTGGGGAGAGTGTAACTAAACCTTACCGGAATTTCTTCCATAATTGCAAGAAAATTGGTTCTGGAATTGGCCAAAACTTCCATCATTCCTGTTCATGGTTGAATTGATTTTGTGTGAAGTTAATGAAAACTAAGTTAATCTGTGAAAAATCATTTAATTCCATCTATTAACAAATGATTCAATAACAAAATGAAGGTATTGAATAATTCAAATATAAACAAAACAGTGAGTCACATTTGTTGCTCTAAATAGCAGACATACATAAACATTCAATTACAAGCAAGATTCATAACTAAATAGCAACATTCTAACATTCATATATATTATTACATCTTCATAACTGACACAACACCAATTACAAGCAAGATGAAAAACCCATAAATACGACACCAACATCGATTTATATATGTTTCCAATTTAAGCATCTTTGCGCTCTGAAATTAAAGTTGTTCGCTTTGAAATCGAAGTTGTTTGCCCATAAATCGTAGTTGTTCGGTGACAGTTGGCATATTTTCCATTTGCACTTCTCTATCACCTCTACATTGCGAATTTGTAGGCAAACACCATCTAATAAAGCCACCGCAATCATGACAACAATAAAATAACTTGTTTTGGTTTCGCTCCGTCTCAGAAATTCGAATAGTTACTTTTTCCGACATTTAGGACAATTTTTGTTGCAATATGTCAATTGATCTGAGGTACTGTTGTTAACACTTGAAGTTGACATCTGCGAAAATCTAAAACCAAATTTGAATAATTTACACAACCTGCAACAATAAAGGTCTTCATGAAACTAGCAACAAAATTTTCCCTAGATAAACTAAATAATCCATTTCAGGGGATATAGACTGCCTTCAGAGAACATTGCCACAAAACTTTCATTAATGCTACAAAGCACCACTAGATTAAGAGAAACAGAGCAGACACAATCTCATCAAGTTTTGGAGGCAGCTCACCCCTCTCATCCTCTAAAGGTAGATACCTCTTACTCACCTCAGGAAGAGTAACAATTTTCCTCATACAAAATAACTAACAAAAAGAAAATTTCATCATGAGGTTCACTATGAAGTTAACTTGTTTATCAACTAAACATTTTGGTGCAAATCTAAAATTCTTTAACTAATCAAAAGACAATGAAAAGATGGAGATGGACATGTTTGTGCCTAGAGGGGAGTGAATAGGCCAAACCCTTCTAACTAATTACCAATTAAAAATTAGTACCCAATAGATGAATTAAATCTGTTGTAAGAACCTTACTTGATAAAAGAATCATGCAACAAGGTGTAATATTAGGAGCCTCAACGACAAAAGATTTGTAAGTCTTACAATTTAAGTTTTACACCAAGAATGCTCAGTCAAATATCACTATATATCAACAACAACAACAACAACAACAGATTATTATTTTAATTTTTTTCCTTCAAAAAAAAAAAATTAAACCTTAATTTAAGAAACCAATTGGTATGAAATTAAACCCTAATTCATAAATTCAACTGAAATATGCTCAACAATTTATAACACTACATAGAAGCCCTAAATCAATTTCTAAGTCATATATACACACAAACAGACATACAAACCCTTAATCAATTTCTAAGTCATACTGTTATATATACACAGACATACACAGACACATGCATACATACAAGCCCTAACCCTAAATCAATTTGTAAGTTATATACATGTACGTTGGAGTCACTGGTTCGGGTCGCTCTTCGAAATAGAGACTCAGCCGGCAATAGAAGATATAGACTCAATCGGCAATCTGAGAGAAAGTTGAGAGAAGATAGAGAGTCCTTTATTGTTCGGCGGGACTGACGAGAAACGAGAACCGAAAGGCTCGATCGTTGGGAGTGATGATTGAGGGAGATAGAGAGGCTCGGTCGGAGAGAGAGTTGATCGTCAGTGGGGTTGGAGTAGAGTTGTGCTCGTTAGGGAGTAAAAGGTGTAAAGTTGCACTCGTCGGGGCGTTCACAATCGAAGAGAGAGAGAGAGACAAGAGAGAGAGGGTCGATAAGGTTTAGAATATAGAGAGAGAAGACAAATGAAAATAATTTTGAAATTTGAAATCAAGAATGAGAAAGAGAGAGAAAAAGGCGAGTTAGTAATTGTGGACTCTACGTCAGAGCCATATCATTAGCGTCGCTCTAGAGCTCTTGCTCTAGAGGTTCGAAACATTTCTGTAATAATATACAAATATGTTATTAATTTTTGAGTTAATATATAAAAAAAAAAGGTCACTTCCTGATAAATTTAAATTTAAAATTTTCTTGGTTAAGATTCACATGCTAAAATATTTTGCCTATAAAAATAAGGTTATGCAAAATAATCAAAATATTCAAACAGCTCCACGTTAATTGAGAGATATATACGTTTATTGAGAGACAAACAGAGGTGCCCGCAAAACCCTTCTCTTTCTATTTGTGTATTTCTCTCACTTCTCATCGCCATCATATCTCTCTCTCTCTCTCTCTCCTACTCTATCTATCCTTAGAGCTCTAACTACCATCGAAGAAGAAATCGACGGCGGCTCTTACTTCTTTCTTTCTTTCTCTTTCGCCGCGGCGGTCACTACTCGCGTCCTGTCCAAATCCAGATCCCCATCGAAGGTGGAAGCGGTGGTGCCGCTGTGACATCGCAACCTGTGATCTCTCCTACCTCCAAACTCCTTTGCCTTAATTGCAACGGCGGCACCACCGTGACATCACAGCCTGAGCTCTCTCCTACTTCTTAATATCACCTTGACATCCGGTGCAATCGTACGGCCTTGATAACATCTTCACCTTCGACAATTTATCTGGTTTCCCTTTCTTTAGAGGAGGCGACGTCCCTATGGTCTTCTCTATCTCCAAGGCGGAAGCAGAGGTGGCATCGAGCTCCAAAACACTGGATTGGTAGCCTCAATCCATGATGTTGTTTTTGATCTGTGTATTTTTTTTTTTTTTTTTTTTTGTTTTGGAGGTTTTTTTGATTTGTGATGATGATGATAATTTGCGATGATGTTGATGATTGTCTTATTTTTTGTGATCTGAGTTGATCAAATGATGAAACTATATTGATTTGTGATAATGTAGTCTGGTTGGCAGGGTATGAGATGGGTTGGTTGTCCTTGTCTTTCTTGGTCACACCTGCAATAAGTCCAATAAGAGGATTCCGAAATGGGGATGGTTCTTTCCCACGGATCCTCCAATGATCAAATTAGATAAAGACGATGACGAAGGTAGGAACTTAGAGAAATTTAAGCGTAGAGAAATGAAGAGAGAAAGTTACTTGTTTCAAACGTTCCTCAGATGCTTTCTTATATCTCTTGTTAATCATTTTCTTGTCCATTTATGTTGTCATATTTGCCGAAAGTTTGCCACCTACTTGCCGACGGCTATGGCCATTTCACCATATTTCAGAGTAAGAAGTCCTATTGCATTTAATGCCTTGGCAGTCTCATTTAATGCTTGACGCGCTACGATATCTACTTTGCAGAAATCTTTGTCTGCCACGTGGCTGGACTCCTATTTGACACGTGTCCACTAGTGCCTTACTGACTATTATGGCGGTTCTTATCAGTGCTTTGGTGTTAAGGCCCATCTCTACTGGGTTTTACTTTTTGGATTCTGTAGTATAGAAATAATCAAATAATTGTTTAGGAAACTCTACAGCAAACCATGGGTTAGGCCTTTTTGAGCCATGCCTACAAATGAATGATATTATAGTGTATGTGAGAGTGAGAAATAAAAAAAAAAGAATTTCCAACAGATAAAATTGATAGACATTTCAACGGATAAGAAAAAAATTCGAATAATAAAGATAGGGAAAAAGAAAGGTGTAAAAATTGAATTTTCAACATTATAGAAAAAAATTAAAAATTAATTGAACAGAGATAGAATTAGACCGAGTTGAATTCAGCAGGGAAAAAAAATTGAACAAATAATAAAATTTGAACAGATAAGAGAGGAAAATTTTGAAGCAGATAGATAAAATTTTGAACAAATAGGCAAAACATTTAAACAGCAGATTAAAATTTGAATATATAAGTAAATTTTTTTAAAAAAACAAATAGATATAATTTAAGATAAATAGTCATTTGAAAAAGTCAATAGATATAAAAAAAAGTCAACTAGATAAATTAAGGGATAAATTAAAACAACAAATAGCCTTCAAAACAAATTATAATGATTTCTCACCAATTATTTCATAAGGGTTAATTTTTTAACCAAAAAAAATATTCACTGAACCTAATACCTTACACTTCCTTGGTAGACTCTTCAACATTTATTCTAAATAAAAAAACTCCTTGACATCATTTTAGCTTTAAGTCTTAATATTTTAATTTCGATAATTAAATTTTGAAATTCTATTCGTATTTAATCTGCCCCTTTCTGTCTATCTCCATTTGTGGTAAAGTAATGGGAGGGGCTTAAAATAATAAAATTGCTGTAAATTTTAGAGTTTTTTTGAGTATAATTGACTTTTTTTTAAAAATTAATATTATAATACTAAAAATAAAAAAGGTTACATTACAAAATAAAATTTCAAAATTTTTTCTTGTTTTTCACTTAAACTCTCCTTCGTTAATCTTACACAAGATTTACGGAGACGGAGGGGCAAATTAAATAATGGATGGAA
>NW_021026017.1:194071-222796 GCF_004153795.1 Camellia sinensis | reverse complement strand
CAACCAAATAAGTTTCCAAACGATTACAAACGAGACACGAATGGTCTCACAAAACCATCCTTAGGTGAATTCCAAATAATCACAAATAAATAAGAGTAAAGACCTTACCAAATAGATGAACCAAAATCTTCAGAACCAAACTTGTAGAAGATCCAAAATAACGAACCAAATGAACACCGAATTGATTAGCCCGAAATCAATTAGCCGCGGCAAGCACCATATCAAAACTGTAGCTTCCACAAAGCAAATTCCACCAAATTGATTGATACACCAAGCACACTCACCGAAAAAGGAATTGCTATTGCTACTCTCTGATTTTTCTGAAAAACTCTTAAACAATATATATTTTGATATATATATTATTAAATCTTGGATTTTGTAATCAAACCCTAATTGTATCCAAATTGAATTGGGTCTCCACAAATTAAATATAATATATTAAGATATACTATACCCAAACCAAATCAAATTAAAATTCTTTTTCCAAAACCAATTGAGTCTCAAACTCCAATAAGGAGGTATACCCAACAATTCTCCCCCTACCGACTTAGGTGGAGATATCAACCATACCCGCCAAAGTTCGACACTTTAAATGTTTGTCCCTCGACAAAGTCTTAGTCAACATATCTGAAATATTATCATCTGTGTGAACCTTTTCGAGTTGCAACAATTTCGAATCTAACACATCACGAATCTAATGGTATCTCACATCAATGTGTTTCGATCTCGAATGAAAAGTAGAATTTTTACTCAAGTGAATAGCACTTTGACTATCACAATAAAGCACATACTTTTCTTGCTTCAAACCCAACTCTTGCAAAAATTTCTTCAACCATAACTCTTCTTTGCAAGCTTCTGTAATAGCAATAAATTCAGCTTCGGTAGTTGAGAGAGCAACACATTTTTGTAATTTAGATTGCCAAGCCACAGCTCCCCTTGCAAAAGTCATCAAATACCCCGAAGTAGATTTTCTAAAATCAATATCACCGGCCATGTCAGAATCTGTGAACCCATTAAGTATCGGCTTACCATCCCCAAAACACAAACACACCTTAGAAGTCCCTCGAAGATACCTTAGAATCCATTTTACCGCTGCCCAATGTTCTTTATCCGGATTAGAGAGAAAACGACTCACCACACCAACGGCGTGAGCAATATCCGGCCTTGTACAAACCATGGCATACATCAAAGAACCAACTGCTGAAGCATAAGGAACTTTCAGCATCTCTTCCTTATCTTTCTCACTTGTAGGACATTGATTCGAACTAAGCTGGAAGTGACCTGCAAGTGGACAACCAACCGGCTTTGTTTTATTCATATTGAACCTCTCAAGAACTTTCTCAATGTAGCTTTCTTGAGACAACCAAATCAATCTCTCTTTGCGATCACGAACAATTTTCATACCAAGAATTTGCTTTGCCGGTCCCAAATCTTTCATAGCAAAAGATTTGCTCAACTCCAATTTCAACCTGTTTATCATGGTAGAATCTTGACCCACAATTAACATGTCATCAACATAAAGCAAAAGAATAATAAATTTGCCATCCAGAAAATTTTTCACAAACACACAATGATCTGAAATGGTTTTAGAAAAACTATTATTCATCATGAAAGAGTCAAACTTTTTGTACAATTGTCGCGGGGCTTGCTTGAGGCCATACAAACTTTTCTTCAATTTGCAAACAAATTTCTCTTTCCCCTTTTCCACAAAACCTTCCAGTTACTTCATGTAAATTTCTTCTTCAAGATCACCATGAAGAAATGCGGTCTTCATATCAAGTTGCTCAACTTCAAGGTTCATACTTGCAGCCATACCAAGTACAACCTGAATAGAAGACATCTTTACAACCAGTGAGAAAATCTCGTCAAAGTCAATACCTTTCTTTTGCCCAAAGCCTTTCACAACAAGACGTGCCTTGTACCTCAGATTCTTGCCATCATTCTTCAATTTAAAAACCCACTTATTTTTCAGAATTTTCCTCCCTTTAGGCAACTTCACTAAATCATAAGTCTGGTTTTCAAGCAAGGAATTCATCCCCTCGTCCATGGCCTTTTTCCAATCACCTTTCTTTGCATGCTCAATTGCTTCCTGGTAGCTCTCAGGCTCCCCCTGATCGGAAATCAACACAAATTCATTGGGAGGATACTTTCTTGAAGGTTGTCGGTCCCTTGCATATTTCCTCAACTCAAGTTGTGGTGGCGGTTTTTAAGTTGGATGCTCTTCCTCAATTTCTGGCTCAACTTCATTAGGATTAGCATCATCCTCTACAACTTCAATAGGTGGCTGCACATCTCCCCCATTTTTGTCATCCACCGAAGATAAAGGAGATGGATCCATGTCAATGAGATCACTAGTTTTTGGCTCCGGTTGATCACCTTTGCCAAAGTCTTCAATTGTTTGGTCTTCAAGAAACACAACATCACGGCTTCGAATGACTTTCTTGTCGACCGGATCCCACAATCTATACCCAAATTCATCACGCCCATAGCCAAGAAAAATACATTGTCTTGACTTGATATCAAGCTTGGACCTCTCATCTTTTGGAATGTGAACAAAAGCTCGGCAACCAAACACTCTCAAGTGCTCATAAGATACATTTTTACCGGTCTAAACTCTTTCTAGAACATCACCATTCAAAGGATAGGAAGGAGACAAATTGATCACGTCAACTGCTGTCTTCAATGCCTCACCCCAAAAGGATCTTGGCAATTTAGCTTGTGAAAGCAAACACCTTGTTCTTTCCACAATGGTGCGGTTCATCCTCTCGGCAACTCCATTTTGTTGAGGAGTCTTCTTAACTGTCTTTTGATGCCGAATACCTTGACTGCGACAATACTCATCAAATGGCCCAATGTATTCACCACTATTGTCTGATCAGATGCACTTCAATTTTTGCCCTGTTTCTCTTTCAACCATGGCCTGAAAAAGCTTAAATAGTTCTAGAACTTGATCTTTAGTTTTTAGTAGAAAAACCCAAACTTTCCTTGAATAATCATCAATGAAAGTAACAAAATAAAGTGCCCCACCATGTGTTCTAACTTTTAAAGGACCACAAACATCCGAATGAATCAACTCCAAAACATTTTCTTTTCTAGAAGTAACATTTTTATGAAAAGAAACTCTATGTTGTTTACCTGCCAACCAATGAACACAAGTTTTAAAATGTGTACCTTTCAAACCGGGTAGAAGCTCTTTCTTGAACAAAACTTGCAACCCCTTTTCACTCATGTGCCCAAGTCACTTGTGCCACAATTCAGTAGAAGTATCATCTTCAAGTGCATTGACAACACCTTTACAAATTTTTCCTTGCATCGAATAAAGTGTATGAGTCTTCTTGCACTTAGCCGCCACCAAAGAACCCTTTGTGAGCTTCCATATTCCATTACCAAATTTGTTGTTGAAGCCTTCATCATCTAGCTTCCCAGTAGAGATCAAATTGAGGCGAATGTCGGGAACATGCCTCACATCTTTAAGCAATAACTTGCAACCCAAATTTGTTTCCAAGCAAACATCACCCATGCCAATAATCTTGGACAGACCTTCATTACCCATTCGAACAGAACCATAATCTCCTTCGGTGTAGGTAGTGAAGAAATCAACTCGAGAAGTCACATGAAAAGAAACACCGGAATCAATCACCCAATTGCTCTCTTGGCCCACAAAATTGATACAATCATCTTCACAAACAACCATGAGATCATCGGTAGTAACTGCCGTTGTGTCTTCTTACTTCTTTTTAGTTTTCCAAGTTACCCAATTGCTTCCATTGAAGTTAGACATACGACTCACATTTCCCTCCATTGATTTACACAAATAAATAGACTCAAATAAACCGTAAGCTCTGATACCAGTTGTTAGGGAAAATATGTGATTCCCCACAAGTAAATCAATCAATGGGAATAAAAACTAATGCGGAAAAATTAAATCAAAAGCAACACAAGAATTTTTACGTGGTTCCCTCAATGTGAGGTACGTCCACGGGATCAAAATCCGATTCCACTATCAACCAAATAAGTTTCCAAACGATTACAAACGAGACACGAATGGTCTCACAAAACCATCCTTAGGTGAATTCCAAATAATCACAAATAAACAAGAGTAAAGACCTCACCAAATAGATGAACCAAAATCTTCAGAACCAGACTTGTAGAAGATCCAAAATAACGAACCAAATCAACACCGAATTGATTAGCCCGAAATCAATTAGCCGCAGCAAGCACCATATCAAAACTGTAGCTTCCACAAAGCAAATTCCACCAAATTGATTGATACACCAAGCACACTCACCGAAAAAGGAATTGCTACTGCTACTCTCTGATTTTTCCGAAAAACACTTAAACAATATATATTTTGATATATGTATTATTAAATCTTGGATTTTGTAATCAAACCCTAATTGTATCCAAATTGAATTGGGTCTCCACAAATTAAATATAATATATTAAAATATATTATACCCAAACCAAACCAAATTAAAATTCTTTTTCCAAAACCAATTGGGTCTTAAACTCCAATAAGGAGGTATATCCAACACAAAAGACAATGAAAAGATGGAGATGGACATGTTTGTGCCTAGAGGGGAGTGAATAGGCCAAACCCTCCTAACTAATTACCAATTAAAAATTAGTACCCAATAGATGAATTAAATCTGTTGTAAGAACCTTACTTGATAAAAGAATCATGCAACAGGGTGTAATATTAGGAGCCTCCATGACAAAAGATTTGTACGTCTTACAATTTAAGTTTTACACCAAGAATGCTCAGTCAAATATCACTATATATCAACAACAACAATAACAGATTATTATTTTAATTTTTTTCCTTCAAAAAAAAAAAAAATTAAACCTTAATTTAAGAAACCAATTGGTATGAAATTAAACCCTAATTCAGAAATTCAACTGAAATATGCTCAACAATTTACAACACAACATAGATGCCCTAAATCAATTTCTAAGTCATATATACACACAAACATACATAAAAACCCTTAATCAATTTCTAAGTCATATTGTTATATATACACAGACACACACAGACACATACATACATACATACATACATACATACATACATACATACATACATACATACATACAAGCCCTAACCCTAAATCAATTTGTAAGTTATATACATATACGTTGGAGTCACTGGTTCGGGTCGCTCTTCGAAACAGAGACTCGGTCGGCGATAGAAGATACAGACTCAATCGGCGGTCTAAGAGAAAGTTGAGAGAAGATAGAGAGTCCTTTATTGTCCGGCGGGACTGACGAGAAACGAGAACCAAAAGGCTCGATTGTCGGGAGTGATGATTGAGGGAGATAGAGAGGCTCGGTCGGAGAGAGAGTTGATCGTCAGTGGGGTTGGAGTAGAGTTGTGCCCGTTAGGGAGTAAAAGGTCTAGAGCTGCACTCGTCGGGGCGTTCACTATCGAAGAGAAAGAGAGAGAGAGAGAAAAGAGAGAGAGGGACGATAAGGTTTTGAATATAGAGAGAGAAGACAAATGAAAATAATTTTGAAATTTGAAATCAAGAATGAGAAAGAGAGAAAAAGGCGAGTTAGCAACTGTGGACTCCACATCAGAGCCATATCATTAGCGCCGCTCTAGAGCTCTTGCTCTAGAGGTCCGAAACATTTCTGTAATAATATACAAATATATTATTAATTTTTGAGTTAATATAAAAAAAAAGGGTCACTTCCTGATAAATTTAAATTTAAAATTTTCTTGGTTAAGATTCACTTACTAAAATATTTTGCCTATAAAAATAAGGTTATGCAAAATAACCAAAATATTCAAACAGCTCCACGTTAATTGAGAGAGCTATACGTTTATTGAGAGACAAACAGAGGTGCCCACAAAACCCTTCTCTTTCTATTTGTGTATTTCTCTCACTTCTCATCGTCATCATATCTCTCTCTCTCTCTCCTACTCTATCTATCCTTAGAGCTGTAACTACCATCGAAGAAGAAATCGACGGCGGCTCCTACTTCTTTCTTTCTTTCTCTTTGGCCGCGGCGGTCACTACTCGCATCCTGTCCAAATCCAGATCCCCATCGAAGGTAGAAGCGGTGGTGCCGCTGTGACATCGCAACCTGTGATCTCTTAGGGCTGAGCAAGAAATCCGTAAAATCCGTAATCCAATCCAGTCCAATCCAATCCGATAGGTTTGGATTGATTTTTTGAATCCGTGGTTCGGTTCCGGATTGAAGAATTAAAAATCCGTAGTCCACGGATTGGTTCCGGGTTGAACCCCACGGTTCCGGATTGGAACCGATCCGGACTATATACAAATAGTCTATATTTTTATTATACATCCTCCCCCATAGTATCTTCTCTTATTCTACATAAAATCTAAACTCAAACCTAAACCTCGTATAATATCTTCTTTTATTACTTTGGCTTTTTAGTTTTTAGTTTTAATTTGTAATGGTCTAAATACTTATGGTGAAACCAGTTTTTTTATGATTGTTTAAATTCTAGAACATTATGTCGCTATTATAGAAAAACATGTTACTATTGTAGAACTAATATAGCGCTATGTTTATATTTTTATAAAATTAAAGTGTTATATATATATATTTTTTATTTAATTATGTGAATCCGTAGTCCTAAACCGATTCAATCCGTGTTGAAATGGATTGGTTCGGATTGGTTCCAAGATTTAAACGGATTGGATTAGTTCCGATTTTTCAGGAACCGTAAATAACGGATTGGTCCTGGTTTTTTCCCAATCCGGTCCAATCCGAACCATGCTCACCCCTATGATCTCTCCTACCTCCAAACTCCTTTGCCTTAATTGCAACGACGGCACCACCGTGGCATCACAGCCTGAGCTCTCTCCTACCTCTTAATATCACCTTGACATCCAGTGCAATTGTACGGCCTTGATAACATCTTCACCTTCGACAATTTATCTGGTTTCCCTTTCTTTAGAGGAGGCGACTTCCCTATGGTCTTCTCTATCTCCAAGGCGGAAGTAGAGGTGGCATTGAGCTCCAAAACACTGGATTGGTAGCCTCAATCCATGATGTTGTTTTTGATCTGTGTATTTTTTTTTTTTTGAGCTTGGAGATTTTTTTGATTTGTGATGATGATGATGATTTGTGATGATGTTGATGATTTTCTTATTTTTTGTGATCTGAGTTGATCAAATGATGAAACTATATTGATTTGTGATAATGTAGTCTGGTTGGTAGGGTATGAGATGGGTTGGCTGTCTTTCGTTTTCTTGGTCACACCTGCTATAAGTCCAATAAGAGGATTCCGAAATGGGGATGGTTCTTTCCTACGGATCCTCCAATGATCAAATTAGATAAAGAAGATGACGAGGGTAGGAACTTAGAGAAATTTAAGCGTAAAGGAATGAAAAGAGAAAGTTACTTGTTTCAAACGTTTCTCAGATGCTTTCTTATATCTCTTGTTAATTATTTTCTTGTCCATTTATGTTGTCATATTTGCTGAAAGTCTGCCACCTACTTGCCGACGGCTATGGCCATTTCACCATATTTCAGAGTAAGAAGTCCTATTGCATTTAATGCCTTGGCAGTCTCATTTAATGCTTGGCGTGTAGGTTCAATAACTTTGCAGAATCTTTGTCTGCCACGTGGCTGGACTCCTATTTGACACGTGTCCAACAGGTGCCTAAGCTTAACTATTATGGGTTCTCTATCAAGCTTGGTGTTAGGCCCATTCTGCTGGGTTCTATGATGATAAATAACCAAATAATTGTTTGGGAAACCCATAGCAACCATGGGTTAGGCCTTTTTGAGCCATGCCCATCAAATTGAATAATATGTATATATATATGTGAGAGTGAGAAAAAAAAAAAAAGAATTTCAACAGATAAAATTGATAGAATTTCAACGGATAAGAAAAAAAATTCAATAGATAAAGGGAGGGAAAAGAAAGGTGTAAAAATTGAATTTTTCAACATATAGAAAAAAAATTAAAAAAATAAAATTGAACAGATAGAATTTAAACCGATTGAATTTAGAGGAAAAAAATTGAACAAATAATAAAATTTGAACAGATAAGAGGGAAAATTTTGAACAGATAGATAAAATTTTGAACAAATAGGCAAAAAATTTAAATAGTAGATTAAAATTTGAATATATAGATAAATTTTTTTAAAAAAACAAATAGACATAAATTTAAACAAATAGTCAATGAAAAAGTCAATAGATAAAAAAAAAATCAATAGATAAAATAAGGGATAAAATTAAAAACAAAATAGCCTTTCAAAACAAAAAAAAGATTTCTCACCAAATTATTTTATAAAGGGTTAATTTTTAACCAACAAAAAATATTCACTGGACCTAATACCTTATACCTTCCTTAGGTCAGATTCTTCAACAATTTATTCTAAAAAAAAACTCTTGACGCAATTTTACTTTAAGTCTTAATATTTTAATTTCGACAAATTAAATTTTGAAATTCCATTCGTATTTTAATCTGCCCCTTCTGTCTATCTCCATCTGTGTAAAGTAATGGAAGGGGCTTAAAGTAAAAAATGCGTGAAATTTTAGAGTTTTTTTGTATAATTGACTTTTTTAAAAAAAAATTAAAAATACGAAAAATAAAAAAGGGTTAATTACAAAAATAAATTTCAAAATTTTACTTGTTTTTCACTTTAAACTCCCCTTCGTTATCTTACACAGAGATGGACGGAGAGGGCAAATTGAAATATGGATGGAACTCCAAGATTTAATTTATCGAAATTGAAACACTGGAGTTTAAGGTAAAAAAATGCGTGAAATTTTGAAGTTTTTTTTTGTAATTAATCCTTAATTTTTTATTTCTTGTTTGTATGATACATGAGACCTACAAAATATGATAATGTGAATAAAAAATAAAATATTAAATAAAATACAATAAACTATTTTTCTTCTTCTATGTATTTTTTTAGACTTTGACTATCGTATTGATCAAGATGCATAGATTATGTAGTTACAATATAGAATATCCTATTAATATTTCATGTGCCATGTATCCATATTGGTATATATTTTTTAGACACTTTTTATCCATATCTATGTTGCAACTCGTGCTTTATAGGTTATGACCTATTGTTGTGTTATTTATGACTTGATTATACATATAGTGGTGGTAAGTATGACTAATTGTGATATTGGTTATGATATTATTTTAGTTATGATTCAAAAGATGTTTGATTATAGATGTCTAGTTATGACTCAAATTTTTTTTTTGTTTTAATTATAACCCTCAAAGAATTCGGTTATATGGTACATAGTAAAACCGTTGATTAAATTATTGGAGATGAGATCCCAGCTGTGTGGTTAAATGGACTTATTTTGTGATCTGTTTTAATAATTTAAATTGTTAATGTCTTAGAGTACATTGAGTAAAACATACTTACAAAAAAAGATCGGATATCGTTAACCATTTTATCGAATAACATTTGTATTTATAAAAATAAATGACAATTGTGATTTGAAATATAAAAGTGAATAAAAATATGAGTGAATAAAAAGGTTAACAATATACGATTAACTTGATTTTTTACAAGTATATTTTACTTAATATATTATAAAATGTGAACAATTTAAATTATCAAAATAAAACTCAAAATAAGCCCATTTAATTGCACCGCGATTATGTCTGCAAGTTCCAAAATTTTTAGAAAATGATCCTTTTTCGAGTTTTATTTTATGATCCTTTCGAGTTGTGAGAAAACAACCACCCAACAAATAAATAGAAAATGATCTTATTATACCATCTCCAATTCTTAATTTTATTTTTATCAAATTTAAATAATAATAATAAAGTATTTAAAAATTATTTTCAATTCATTCATCAAATGTTATTAAATTGAGGGAGACACAAAATGAGTATTTGGAGACAATTTTTTTTATAATTAAATTTGCAGATAATTTTTAAAAAGATTTTAATAAATGTTTAATAAAAAAATTTAGAATAATTCATATCAAATAAAGTGTTTTACTCAAATTTAAAATCAAATTAATTAAAGTTCAAAAAGATAAGCATGGGAGATGATTTTTTTCATCAAATTTGATGAAAATGAAAATTTGGAATAAGAAGGGAATTTTTTTATTAAAAAAAATGATGAAAATATTGGAGTAGTTTGTATCAAATCAAATTTTTTATTTAAATTTAAAATCAAATTAAATGACAAAAATTGATGAAGAGTTAGAGATGCTCTTAATCTTAATACACCATTCAAATTTCCAAGGCAGCTGTTGTATCCCCAAAAATTAAAAGCAATTCCGGATATATTATTTTAGTATATCTTTTTATTTTATTTGAGTTATATCATTTCTTATTTGAGTCACATTACATTTCTATTACATTGTATATTCTTTTGTAAAAAGTCAAAAAATACATTTATTTAGGTCATACCAAACAATCTAGAATCTAAACAAAGAACAACTATTAAGAGATCTTTGATCGTAATTAGTAAACAAAGATCAAGATTAGCTTGTAGTGGAAGTTCAGAAGTAAATCAAACAAGAACAAACAAAAATAAATAAATTATGGCTTCTCTTCAATCTTTTATCGGATTGTAGAAATACTGTTGGGTCTTGTGAGCCTATTTTTTAATTCCGTTTCGATGATTCAAATAATTCACATTTTAAAATTTGTCGAGTATATCATCCCTGTAAAAAATCAAGTCGATCGGATAACGAGAACCATGTGTTTAGACCAATTTTGTATAAAAAAAATAGACGGTAAGAAAATAAATAATTTATACAAAATTGATTCAAACATGTGGTTTCCATTATCCGATCGACTTAATTTTTTGTAAGAATAATGTACTCGATGAACTCTAAAATCTGAAAGGTATCAGGGTCCAAAAGTGAGCCAATTAGGCCAGATTGGACTGTCCAATCCAAGTACAGATGGTAGACCGTCCAATCCCCACAAAAAAAATAAAAAATTGATTTGTCTTCAGTTAAAAGTTGAACTGGACCGGACAATTGAGATCTTTGAATAGGAAAAATCATTAAATGAAAGACTTTCACGATCAGAGTATTCCATTTATTGACTCTTCCCGATCAAAAATCTCAATTATCTGATCCAATTAAAATTTCAATTGAAGACAAACTATTCCCACAAAAAAAAACAACACACAAAAAAAAAAAAACACACACACACACACAACACAAGCCAACATACAGCGAAAGTACTTCCTCACAAGCCAACATACAGCGAAAGTACTTCCTCATTTTAGTAATTCTTTCTCATTTTTTCGGAATTAAAAAAAAAAGAAAAAACGCAAGATAATTGGAGGTGAAAAAAACAGTAAGGGATAGTTTGGGAATGACTAAATAAGTGCATATACAAAGGCTACATCATTTCTTTATTTTTCAGTATATCTTTTCATAAAAAGTTAAAAAATATACTAAATAAGCAAACTCCAAACAACTCCTAATGTTAGGAATATCAAAATTTTTGTAAAACATTTTACTAAATATCTCATATAAGTGTGAATCTAGGATGTCAAAATTTTTACTATCAAATATTTTAGATTCATTTGGAAACTTAACTATTTTAGTTGATTTTTTTAACATTTTAATTATTTTAGTTTGATTAAAAAAAATTATTTTTGCGATGATAATCAACTTTTTTTTATAATTAATTTGATGATTATGAAATAAAAAATAAAATAATTATAATTTAAATATAAAATTTTATCTTATTAATTATTTTAACATATTTTATTTATATAAACTATTTTAATAAAAAAAACCAACCAACCCAACTTCCTAAACATCGCGTTTATCAAATGTTCAGATGTCTCAATAGACCTGTGATAAATATTTAATAGAAGTTTCGGTACGTTTAACATTTTTCTAAAAAGAAAATGACGGATAAATTACACTTACATGCTTGAAATTTGAATTAAATATATATTATTTCTTGATATTTGAGAAATTATACTAACTACTACTTATTGTAAGACTAAAAATATTTAACTCATGTACTCTCTTTTTTCTTATTTTGCTTTACTTTTTTTTTTTCTTTCCTTTTCTTTACTTTACTTTTTTTTTAATGTAATTTTTTCTATTTTTTTATTAGAAGTTATTGTCTTTTATATAAGTATGTAGTTTATAAAATGAGACTATTAACCATAAAGGTAAAAACATAATTTTCAAAATGTAAAGAAATAGAATGTGATTAGACCAAATTTTAAAAAATGTCAATGCAATTTATCAAAAAATGAGAGACCATAGACCCACTTTCCACCTGGGCCTCACTTCCTTATAATAAATTATTTTTTGAATTTTTATAAAAAAATGTGTAAAAAATAAAGCGAATGAAATTTTTTTTATTAACTTTTTAACATTGTATTTTTTTTTATAACTAAAACAATAATTTCACAAATGAAGCCTAAGAGTGATATAGATGATGGTATCACTAGTAGGAATGTGCAAAAATACCGCTGAATTTGTTAAAATCATTCAATCCACACCGATCTATCCGCTACAGATTGGCTTGATCGGTAGTTTGAAATTTATAATTTGTCTTTAACACCATCTCGCTGTCACAATTCGTGCATATATATTTTTTACTACCAATAAGATGTCAAAATAAAAATAAACATGAGAGATCTTTGATGTAGAATTTATTACAAATTAGTATGTTATATATATATTATGTAAAATCAGTTAATATTATATATATGAAAATTATTACATAGATTAGTGTTATAATACTTGTTTAATGTTGTTCTTCAATTAACTAATAAATTGAAACCGTCCAAATTACAATTTAATTGTGAATAAAAAAAATTATCAATTCACATTTTATGATTTGATTATAATTTTACTCTCATAGTACACCGAACCATACCTTACACAAATCACTGACATAGTGCGGCATAAATAAGAAGAGAGTGTGAGAGAAACAGAAGAGAAAGAAAACGAAGACAAGGATTCGAGAAAACCATGGGCCACAAATCACTTAGGATTGAGGGAACGGAGAGGTTTTTTCATTTCACAATTTTTTTTGTTTGAAGAATTTTATACATTAAATGAAAGACTTTCACGATCAGAGTATTCCATTTATTGACTCTTCCCGATCAAAAATCTCAATTATCTGATCCAATTGAAATTTCAATTGAAGACAAACTATTCCCACGAAAAAAAACAACACACACACGACACAAGCCAACATACAGCGAAAGTACTTCCTCATTTTAGTAATTCTTTCTCATTTTTTCGGAATTTAAAAAAAAAAAAAAAAAACGCAAGATAATTGGAGGGGAAAAAAACAGTAAGGGATTGTTTGGGAATGACTAAATAAGTGCATTTATATAGGCTACATTATTTCTTTATTTTTCTGTATATTTTTTCATAAAAAATCAAAAAATATACTAAATAAGCAAACTCCAAACAACTCCTAATGTTAGGAATATCAAAATTTTTGTAAAATATTTTACTAAATATCTCATACAAGTGTGAATCTAGGATATCAAATTTTTTACTATCAAATATTCTAGATTCATTTGGAAACTTAACTATTTTAGTTAATTTTTTTAACATTTTAATTATTTTAGTTTGATTAAAAAAAATTATTTTTGCGATGATAATCAACTTTTTTTTATAATTAATTTGATGATTATGAAATAAAAAATAAAATAATTATAATTTAAATATAAAATTTTATCTTATTAATTATTTTAACATATTTTATTTATATAAACTATTTTAATAAAAAAAACCAACCAACCCAACTTCCTAAACATCGCGTTTATCAAATGTTCAGATGTCTCAATAGACCTGTGATAAATATTTAATAGAAGTTTCGGTACGTTTAACATTTTTCTAAAAAGAAAATGACGGATAAATTACACTTACACGCTTGAAATTTGAATTAAATATATATTATTTCTTGATATTTGAGAAATTATACTAACTACTAGTTATTGTAAGACTGAAAATATTTAACTCATGTATTCTCTTTTTTCTTATTTTGCTTTACTTTTTTTTTTTCTTTCCTTTTCTTTACTTTACTTTTTTTTAATGTAATTTTTTCTATTTTTTTATTAGAAGTTATTGTCTTTCATATAAGTATGAAGTTTGTAAAATGAGACTATTAACTATAAAGGTAAAAACATAATTTTCAAAATGTAAAGAAATAGAATGTAATTAGACCAAATTTTAAAAAATGTCAATGCAATTTATCAAAAAATGAGAGACGATAGACCCACTTTCCACCTGGGCCTCACTTCCTTATAATAAATTATTTTTTAAATTTTTATAAAAAAATGTGTAAAAAATAAAGCGAATGAAATTTTTTTTATTAACTTTTTAACATTGTATTTTTTTTTTTATAACTAAAACAATAATTTCACAAATGAAGCCTAGAGTGATATAGATGATGGTATCACTAGTAGGAATGTGCAAAAATACTGCTGAATTTGTTAAAATCATTCAATCCACACCGATCTATCCGCTACAGATTGGTTTGATCAGTAGTTTGAAATTTATAATTTGTCTTTAACACCATCTCGCTGTCACAATTCGTGCATATATATTTTTTACTACCAATAAGATGTCAAAATAAAAATAAACATGAGAGATCTTTGATGTAGAATTTATTACAAATTAGTATGTTATATATATATTATGTAAAATCAGTTAATATTATATATATGAAAATTATTACATAGATTAGTGTTATAATACTTGTTTAATGTTGTTCTTCAATTAACTAATAAATTGAAACCGTCCAAATTACAATTTAATTGTGAATAAAAAAAATTATCAATTCACATTTTATGATTTGATTATAATTTTATTTTCATACTACACCGAACCATACCTTACACAAATCACTGACATGGTGCGGCATAAATAAGAAGAGAGTGTGAGAGAAACAGAAGAGAAAGAAGACGAAGACAAGGATTCGAGAAAACCATGGGCCACAAATCACTAAGGATTGAGGGAACGGAGAGGTTTTTTCATTTCACAATTTTTTTTGTTTGAAGAATTTTATAATACACATTTCATATCATATATATATTTAGTTATGTTATTTTCTTTTTTAATTATTATTAATTTTTTTTAATTATAACATTATTTAAAAATATTTAGTTATAATTTTTTTGTGTTTAACTGTAATTATTATTTTTGGTTATAACTCAAAGCTATGTCATCTTTTTTATGTAATTATAAAGTGCATAAGGTGGATAGTGTTTCCCTTCTTGTATTTCTTTTTTAAGAAGTGAGAAGTGTTAATGTATAATGTGCTGTTAATGTATACTGTAATGTATAATGTATAATGTAATGTATAATGTATATAGTATAATATATTATAGGACAGAGCATAGAAAACATAGGATTCTTTTCTTTCAATTGTAAAGGCCAAACACCACTCACACACTTTCATTATTATGCATAGCTTTTGTCTTCTCCTTTCGGTGCTTCCTCTATAAATGAGCATCACTCTTATAATCAATTTATATAGAAAATACAATATTTATTCAGATATCTCACATATCTCACATGGTATCAGAGCACAGGTGTTTTGCCTAGTCTCTTCTTCCGCTGCACTACATTTTTTTGCTTAGCAGATTGCTGTGTATCTCGTCTGCATCACATTTTGACAGATTGTTGCATATCTCGACCTTATCTAACTTCCATATTGGACCACACCAGTACCTTCGTCTCCTCACGACGAATCCAACGCCACCAAATTCATCAACAACCGACGTTCCACGCGCCGCCAGAACTTCAGGCCACGCGCTTCCTCGTTCTCAGACGCGCTCTACGCGCCTCATACACTTGTCCCGTGCTATTGTGTGCCGCGACCTATATCTGCTAACGTGAGTCGCGTGTTTCTGACGTCAGCCGACGTCAGCCCTAGCTGCTTTCGTGCGCCGCCTGTTCTCCTCTGCTATTGTACGCCGCACACTTCTCTGCTAACGTGCGCCGCGCCTGTGACATCATCCCTGTAGCCAGTGACATCATCCTGTTTGACCAGAATTGTTGACCAGACCAGTCCACTCACTTTGACAAGCCAATTTAGTGCCTTTCTGGTCATATTTTTTGGTCAGTTCACTCATTTCCCACTGATTTCGACCCTCTGAATTCACTGGTAACCTCGGATTTTTCAGATTCTACCTTGATAGTACTACTTTTCCCTCATGGCGCCTGGACTCCTCTAACCACCCTATTTCCGTTGTTCTTGATGGGACTAACTATGTCTTATGGGCACAAGCTATGTCTGGGTTCCTCAAAGGAAAGAAACTTTGGCGCATCATCACTAAGGATGTGTGCAAACCCATCCAAGCAACCGCGGAATCCGCTGCCACCACGGAATTCGCTGCCAAATATGTCGACCGTCTGGAGGATTGTGATAGTAAAAACTATCAGATCATTACTTGGTTTCGCAATGGGGCGAATAATTATATACTAAGGAAAACCAAATTTATTTGAAGGAAAATCAGGACAAAGACGATTCGACTCTGTCCAAAGGGGTCCTAATGCCAAATATTTAAATCGGCCGTGCAATCGGCCATACAAGGAGCCGATTAGGAATTGGCATACAACTGAAAGGTCGAATAAGCAATCATACGTTGGATTAAGAGTGGGCCTGACCCCTGGGACCAAATATTAGTATAAATAGAGGAATATCAACCAAAGAAAGGTATGTGAGAATAGATTAAATAACTTGAGATATAAGTAAACTTGAAAGCATACACTAACTTGTCCGTCAGAGTGCTAATTCCGGCACCCCCGATCGACTTGTTTATCATTTTTCATGTGGCAATCAGAGGATCAAGAACGTCTTATAAGATCTTGGAGTATTTCCAAGCCACATCTCCACAATTGGCGCTATCTGTGGGAATACTCAAGCACATCCATGGCAGGTGTAACAGATGATCCTCTGGTAGTTGCTGGCGACATTACGCCAAGAGATGACATCACTCCAAGAAACATGCTTGGATTAGAGAATATCACCGCACGACGAGCCTTGAACTTCGACTTAGTAGCCTAGACTTCACCCTCGACATTAGTGCATGAGACAACACAAACGATCATGGATCAAGCAAAGAAAAATAAACAACGGCTGGAAAATATGATGGTTGAGAACGAGCGCCTGCGCCAGGATTTGGCCCTGGAGGTAACAAAATCCCAACAGGCCACATGTCACGACTGGGTCTACCTTCGGGAAAAAAGGATAATCGATGACGTCGACTTCGAAAACATGATAATGACAGTGATTCTAACTCATCATCCTCGAAACCCAGAAAGAAGGGACGAGTCGATGTATCCAGCTCACCAGAAGGAAGTCCGTATGTACGGTACAAGCGAGGGAGAAGAAGTGATGATTCGGATGAAGAAGTTAAGCATGACCCTTTTGTGCGACGAATTGCAAGGGCAGTGTTACCTAAGAAGTTTAAAGCACCGTTGTTCACCTTGTACGATGAAAAATTGAACCCCACTGATCATATTCGTTATTATAAACAAGAGATGACACTGCATGCTGACGATGAAGCTTTCATGTGTCGAATGTTTACGAGCATTCTGGGACCACTGGCCGTCAAATGGTACTATAACTGGAGCCGACATCAATTAAAAGCTTCCATCAAGTCCAAAAGTCCTTCAGGGCAAGATTCATCACCAATGAAATCTAGCCAAAGCAAGCCGATTCTCTCTAGGCAATCAAATTAAACCAGAAGAAACCCTTCGTGAATATTCGGCACGCTATTGGGAATGCTTTAACTTATTAGATGATGCCTACAATGACTCCATGGCCATCACCGCCTTTAAGATGGGATTACATCTTGATAGTCCCCTCTGTAGTTCGTTGACTAGACGGCCCCCGAAAATAGTCTGGGCGTTAATGAAGAAAGTCGAAGAATATTGTAAAGTGAAAGACGATGCCCTGCGGGTCAAAGCCGAACAGAAAGCCGTTAAGATGGCTCCACCTGGAATCGTTCAGCTGATAAGCGTTGTGCCATCAAGGAGCCCTAAACCGCGGAATTGGGCTAAACAAGACAAAAGGCGTAACTGGCACCGATCAAATGATCAATGTTCACACCGATCGAATGAACAATATCAAGTGGATAGCAGGTACACAAGGCGCTCGGACAAAAATTACATGGAGTTAGCAGAGCCGGTCAGCAAGATTTTGTTGAAAGTTCAACACTTTCCGTTCTTTAAATGGCAGTCCAAAATGATTGGACCTCTTGATACTAAGAGAGGGGACAAGCGGTGTGAATACCACAAGGACCATGGTCATGACACCGACAGTTGTTATGCACTAAAGGACCACCTGGAGGAACTGGTACAAAATGGCAGGCTGGTGCAATACGTCCGAAAGAATAATCCATCGAGCACAGTAGCCCTACGGCCAGATTCATCTCCACTTGGTGTAATTCATATGATATACAGCCTGCCGTAGTCAGCCGACGTACAGAGAATTCAATTACAACCTAGCCTCCATAGATTGATCACACTAGCAAAACGGCCTCATGAAACTGGGAGGATCAGTTTCGACGACACCGACTTAGTTGGAGTAACTCTCCCACACACCGATCCCCTCGTTATTGAGCTACGCGTCAACAGATTCACCATTGAATGTGTTCTTATCAATCAGGAAAGCACTTCAGAAATAATGTATTACAAGACGTTCGTCAAACTCGGCTTCACAGACTCGGATTTGTTACTGGCCGATTACCGATTATTTGGATTCAACACTAACCCTGAGTATCCATTGGGCAAGATCACATTACCAGTTCGGGCGGGCACTAGATCGGTAGATGTAGAATTTCTAGTCATCAAACTTCTGTCCCCATACAATCTCATCATGGGAAGAACTTGGTTGCATATAATGCAAGCTGTTCCGAGCACCTACCATCAATTACTTCGTTTTTTGATTGAGTATGGCATTGAACAAATTCGGGGTTCTCAGAAATCAGCACAGGCATGCTACCTTGTTGTTGCTGTAAAGCGACCAAAGGAAATGGAAGTGAATTCAATTGAAGTACCAAATCGAAAGAGCCTCGAGGACATTGGGAAGATCCCCAGTGAAAAGGCAACTAAAGATTTGGATCGGATTGAAAGTAATGGGAGTCTTGACAAGTTCTTCATAACCGGCACTTCCCTGAACGAAGTTGACAGACACGAGCATGTATCCTTCTTACTCGGCAACCTCGACGTGTTTGCGTGGCCGCCATATGAGATGCCAGGGGTGGATCCATCTGTGGCCCAGCACTGCTTAAACGTTGATCCAAAATGTAAACCAATCATTCAGAAAAGTCGCCGGTCAGCCACGGAGCATGGTTTTGCCGTTGTTGAAGAAGTTGACCGATTGCTTGATGTTGGGGCAATTCGCGAAGTTACCTACCTTGCATGGTTATCCAATACGGTGGTTGTAAAGAAGAAGAATGGATCTTGGCGTGTTTGTGTGGATTTCACGGATTTAAACAAAGCCTGTCCCAAGGATTGTTTTTCCCTCTCCAGAATAGGCCAACTCGTAGATGCAACGGCGCATCATCAACGCATGAGCTTCTTGGACGCCTACAGAGGCTATCACTAAATTGCCATGCGCCCGGAGGACCAAGAAAAGACTGCATTCCTCACCCCGAGAGGAACTTATTGCTACAAGGTCATGCCTTTCGGGCTGAAGAATGCATGGGCAACTTACCAGAAAATAGTTACTGCCATGTTCAAGGAACAGCTCGGCCACACCATGGAAGTATACATTGACGACATGGTGGTCAAATCCAAGAAAAAGCACGCCCATCTAGCCAACTTGGCAGAGACATTCGGCATTCTTCGAAAGTACAAAATGAAACTGAACGCCTTAAAGTGTGCATTCGGCATTAGTTCCGGCAAATTCCTCGGCTACATTGTTAACCACCGCGGAATAGATGCCAACCCGAGGCAAATCACAAAAATTCTAGAACTCGGCTCTTCTCGATCGGTCAAAGAGGTTTAGAAGCTAATGGGAATGGCCACTGCGCTCAACAGGTTTATCAGTCGTTCCATAGATCGTTCCCAACAATTCTTTCATACACTTCGGCAAGGTAAAGCCTTTGAATGGACCCCCAAGTGCTAGGCCGCTTTGGGCGGTTTGAAAACTTACCTCTGATCAATACCACTCTTGGCAATCCCCTCGGCAGGTGATCCGTTCATTCTGTACCTGGCGGTATTTGGCCAGCGGTCAGCGCCGTACTTTTAAGGGAAGAACTCGGGGAGTAGCGACCAATTTACTATGTAAGCAAAGCAATGGCTGGTGTCAAAATACGCTATCTATCAATGGAAAAGCTCATCCTTGCTCTCGTTATGGCTACAAGAAAACTAATACCATAGGGGTACTAACGGACTATCCCCTCCGGTTAGCGCTCCGTAGCGCGGAAGCATCAGGGCGCATTTCGAAGTGGGCTTTGGAACTTGGCTAGTATGATATCCAGTTTCTGCCTAGAACTTTCATCAAGGGGCAAGTTCTCGTCGATTTCGTAGCCGAATTCACTGGATGTCTCGCCGACTTCAAATCCGATCAAATGCAACCTAAACCTAACTGGAGGATATATGTTGGAGACATTTGGCAGATGTACTGTGATGGGTCATCCAACCAACGTGGCAGTAGGGCAGGTGTAATAATCACGACCCCTGAAAGGGCAATAATTGAGCAGGCAGTCAAACTGGGCTTCGATGCGTCAAACAATGAGGCTAAATACGAAGTATTGCAAACCGGCCAACAGAATGCACTTCACCTTGGTGCACGACAGTTGCTTGTTTTCTGTGACTCAAAATTAGTCATCAACCACAACCTATATGAAAATGGCAAATTCCTTGCTCACGAAATTCGACCACCATGAACTGAATCAAATAACCCAAGATCAGAACACGCATGCGGATACCCTGGCTTGCCTAGCCTCTTCCATCAATTCAGAAATCAAACAGACAATCGAAGTAGGATTCATCCTTAAGCCGAGCATTGCCTCTTCTGAACCAATTCAGATTAACATCATTGAATTAAATCCAAGTTGGATAGACCCCATTGCTGTATTTCTTTCCTCAAAGCAACTCCCAATAGATAAGAAAGAAGCCCACAAACTACGAAATAAAGCCCTACGATACTACTTGGATCCGCATGGAAAGCTCTACAAAAAATCCCTTTCTGGACTATACTTAGAATGCGTTCATACAAACAAAGTTAAGGAACTATTAGCTGAAATACACGAAAGTAGCTGTGGTACCCATTCTGGAGGACACTCATTAGCCCATCGAGCTGTAACACAAGGGTATTATTAGCCGACCATATGAACGGATGCCGAGAGCTATGTCAAGAAATACGAACAGTGCCAAAAGTTTTCTCCTTTAACTCATTTGTCTGCCGAGGAGTTAAGCTCTATCACTAGTCCTTGGCCGTTTGTTTAATGGGGACTTGATATTGTCGGACCATTACCGCGGGCTCCAGGGAACAAGCGATTCCTCATTGTCGCAGCAGATTATTTTACAAAAATGGATCGAAGGAGAGGCATTAACACGTATTTGAGATGTCGATGTTAAGCATTTTGTATGGAAAAACATCATTACACGATTTGGAATACAAAGAGCACTAGTCTTAGACAACGGTACCCAATTTGATTGTGGCGTCTACCGAGAATTATACAACACGTATGGTATCAGGCCATAATTTTCCTCACTGGCCTATCCACAAAAGCAATGGTCAAGCTGAGTCCTCCAATAAAATCATCTTGGACGACATCAAGAAAAGATTGGAAAAAGCTAAAGGTAGATGGATCGAAGAGTTGCCCAGTGTGTTGTGGGCTCATCAAACTACTCCAAGGCGATCCACTAGGGAAACGCTGTTCGCTTTGTGCTTTGGAACCCAAGCAATTCTCCTCCTGGAAATCGGCCTACCCACGCTGAAATCCAAGGTTTTTGACATGGGCCATAATGACATGATGTTGGCCTTAGACTTGACTCTGATCGAAGAACGCCAAGATCGTGCCTTAGAATGCATAGCGTGGTATCAGCAACAACTCGCTAAATCATACAATCAGTGCGTACAGTTGTGTCGTTATACACCTGGAGAATTGGTCCTTAATGAGGTATTACCTGCTACCAAGAATCCGGCAGACGGAAAATTAGGCCCCAACTGGGACGGCCCTTATCAGGTTGATTCAATCGCCGGAACAGAGGCGTATCGGCTCAAAGACATAGTTAGGAGAAATTTGCCGCACCCCTAGAATTCCACACAGTTGCGCAAATTTTATCATTAAGCCAACCTATACGGCATGCTAGCTTGCTTTGAATTTTCGTTGATGTATGAATTTTTGCTGATATGTATGTATTTCTTTTACATTCCCCAATGAAATTCCCTTTCTTATCCCAGTCTTGTTAATAATGGTTTGATAACGAATAAAAGACTCCAAATGCGGAGCCCAATCCATGGATGCCACGTTTGGGCCGAATAAGCTTCCGAATTCGAAGCGCCCTTCGTGGATGTCACGATTGGCCAACACTAAAAGACTCGGAATTTGGAGCCCCAACCATGGTTGCCACATTTGGGCCAAATGAGCCTCCGAATTTGGAGCGCCCTTCGTGGATGTCACGATTGGCCAACACTAAAAGACTCTGAATTCAGAGCCACATCTGTGGTTGCCACGTTTGGGCCGAATAAGCCTCCGAATTTGAAGCGCCGCTCTTGGATGTCATAATCGGCCAACACTAAAAGACTCTGAATTCGGAGCCCCATCAGTGGTTGCCACGTTTGGGCCGAATATGCCTCCGAATTTGAAGTGCCCTTTGTAGATGTCACTATTGGCCAACACTAAAAGGCTCTGAATTCGGAGCCCCATCCGTGGTTGCCACATTTGGGTCGAATAAGCCTCTGAATTCAGAGCGCCCTTCATAGATTTCACGATCGACTAACACCAAGACTCCGAATTTGGAGCCCCATCCATGGTTGCCACGTTTGGGCTGAATAAGCCTTCGAATTCGAAGCACCCTTCGTCGATGTCACGATTGACTAACACTAAAAGACTCCGAATCCGGAGCCCCATCCATGGTTGCCACGTTTAGGCCGAATAAGCCTCTGAATTCGGAGCGCCCTTTGTGGATGTCATGACTGGCCAACTCAGTCACTTCCGTGAATGTCACGTTCAAGCCGAATAATCTTCTGAATTCGAAGCACCTTTCGTTTATAACCACAAATGACCGAATAATCCTCCGAATTCGGAAAGACAAAATTTGGCAATATAATGGTATGGATCGGTGTACGATTACCGCAAACAAAAACAAACATTAGTCGAAACAATATAGAAAATGTTTATTTCATTAAATAAAACATAAATACATGAATTTTGACAAACTTAAAGGGTACAATCCATATCGACTTATAAATTTATTCAGCACCCTCCATCATCGGTCTTCTCAGCATCATAAGCTTCGAAGGGAAATTTGTAATTCTGATATAGAGGTGACGCCGAGTCGATACCCGCAGCCTACAGTGCCTTAGTCCATCCATGCTTAAATCCATGATTTTCGCACCGACAGACGTCCTCAACTAACTTTTCTTTTGTCTTATTGATAACAATCTTCTGACTGTCAAAAAAGCCTTGATTGTAGGCCTTTGTTCTTATTGCTTCTCTTGCGAACATGCTCATCGTATCTCGGTCAGCAATCGCATGATCTAAAAGCCGCTGGTTTACCTTTTTCGCCACGATCGGGTTAACTTGACTTGCCGACTGCGTTTCGAAAGCTTTTGCCTTTTTTAATTTGTTTTCGACTTTTTTTGCACTTTGTTCCAAGCTTCGAATGCGGCTGTTGTTCTGCTCTATCTCCCTTCGCGCGGCACAAAGACGCATGCTGATTTCATAAGAGATGTATAGACCTCTCACCGCTCCATGGACGTCATCCCGAAAAACTTCGTAATCAAGCTAACCGACCATTGATTGCTGGAACTTGGGTGAAAAAATTTGTCAAGCAAACTCGACTGCCACATTTGGGTCGTGGACGATCGAATCTGTTTCAGTCATCGGTTTATTCCCAACGAAAATCGAAAAGCTCAACGAGCGCGGAGCTCTGCTCGGCTCACTTCGCGCAACACTCTGACCACCGGTATGACTCCTTGATCCCCCTCGTTGCTGCACCCCATCCCTGAGAGACTTCACTGCGTCATCTTTTCTGGAGGACCTACTCCGACGTTTGGGCTACCGACGTCTCTGCCTCCCCTCCACTGCTATATCCCTCATTCTTTGAGCTTCACCTCTAGCAACACGATGCATTTTAACGTCTAGTTTAGCCAAACTTCTTGCTTCTTCTTTACTATTGAAGAACAGTCTCTGAGACATCTATGGTCTAACTCACGTTTCTGTTGTCCTTCCAATTATCAATTATTGTCCTCTATGCCAAATTCATTCCACAATGCATACAGTTTCTTAAATACTAAATACCTCGTTCATTAATTATGGATGCAGCATTTCTGATGCGCCCAACAGTTAACCCCGCGTCTATAGTAGGGTTTGAAATATGTCCAAAATGAGTGACATGTTATTTGGCATTGGAACGATATGCCCAAATGGGGCAAGGGCGTCACTATAATCTGCATCTGATAATATAGCCAAATGAAAACACATTACCTCATTTGGCCAAACGTTTAGCTTTAAGCTGAATATTTTATTCACAAGTTACAACTTATAAGGGACACATGTTATTCGACGTTGGAATGGTATGCCCAAATGAGTCAAGGGCGTCATTATAATCGGCATTTGATGATATAGCCAAATGATAATACATTTTATATAGAGGTCACATGCTGTGAGATACGTTATTTGACATTAACTTGTCCAAACTGGTAAACTATTGAGCTCGGCATATAATATTATAGCCGAATTAAGCTGCGTTTTATTTTGACTAAAATTAGTTATCGCCTACTGGCGTTGCACTCTCAAATTAGCACACAGAAAATAGACAAAAAGACGATTTTCATTAATAAATTAAGTACAATCAATCATCATTTTACGCATGAAAGCTGCCTTACAAGAATCTACAAAAAATTACATACAAGAAAATACTAATCAAAAAGCAAAATTACACAAAACTACTTATTCCTCAAGGTCAGACTCTAGTAACTCAACCTCTAGCTGCTCATATGGAATTGGCTGCTCCAATACCACATTAGTGGCCGCCAAAGCTTTGAGCCAGCCATGTTTGAATCCCCGATTTTCAAATTTAGGCACTTCCTCTACATATTTCTCCAAGGCAACGTTCTTGCCGGCATTGAATGCTTTGGAAACCTTTGAGTTAGCAATTTCTTTCGCCTTCTTCGATTCTTCCAAATCAGCCTCCAACTTTGCAATCGCTTCCTTGGCTAACTTTAGCGCTTCTTCACTAACATTTGCTCTATCCTCGGCAGCTATCTTGAGAAAATTTGAGCATTTAGCCTTTTCCTCCTCGGCATTGGCCCTTGCTCGCTCTTCCTTCGCCTTCTTGGCTTCAGAGTCGACCTTGAGAGATGCCACCGCCAGTTTGGCCAATGCCTCTTTAGCCTTGCCCTTTTCGGTTTCAATTTTGGCTTTAAGTAAGCTGATTTGCTCAACGACATCATAATGACGGCAATCGACCTCTACGATCTTGCCCGCCGCCTGATGCAAAGCACGCGTAAGTTAATCGACATTATTTAACCAAAAAAAAATACTAATACTAATAATAATAATAATAATAATAATAATAATAATAATATGTCAAGTACATACTAGTATCGCCAACTGAGCAGCTAGCGCTATCAACACCACGTCCGGCTTTGCACGGAATGCAGTTATAACTCGACTTTTTCGCGCCCCCTTTCAAAAAGGTCGAATTAGTCCTATAGTTTGGACTCCTTTCACAGTTCTGAATCTAGTCTCACAAAGTGCAATGTGAAACTGATAAACACCAAAGAGTGCAATCAGGCAAATCATTTTGGAAAATCGATTTTGAATCAAATAATGCCAAAACTGGACTGCTTTGCTAGAGTACAAGTCGCCACCTAAATGTTTTATTTTTGAAAAATTTAGAAAACCCTGACTCGTGTCAAAAGTCACGTGTCCGTCATTACCAAAGTTGCCTTGGCTCGGGAACTTGGGTATGAGAGGGAAAGGTCCTGAAATGAGCATCCCCGCTCGCCCGATCAAAGATCGGCCTTTACTATCCTGATATGTTATTTTATAAACCTCATGTGTTCTTATTCCGGTTGTTTAGCTAACTTTACTATGTGACGCACACAAGCAAGTATAGACTAAGTTGCAAGACTTGGAACAAATTCAACTCATGTTTGCTTTCAAAAATGGTTTGAATTTGCCACCCTCAAGTGGGCTTAAAACATGATTTGCCATTTTGCAAAGTGGGCTTAAAACGCATATTTGATGAATTGTTCCAATTCAAGTAACAAAGCCTTCATCCATAGGCATTCATGTAGTTTAGCATTTAAGCACATAGCCTCATGACAAGCATGCGAAACATGGCATTATGACAATCACACCCATGCAAGTATGCTAAAGCGTAAAACTTACCGAGTACTCCAAGCCAAAACAAAAACTAGTTAGAAAAATACATGATCCTAACTATACAAAATGCCTAATGCAACACATGCAATATGAAATTAATAGGCTCGGCTACTAATATGGCATTTGAAGCAACTTGAACAACATGCTTTTAAACACGTATTCAAAGAAGTGTATTGAAATAACGATACAGTTTGAATGATGCGTCGAGCCTTGGTACATGCAAGACAAATGAATGGATGCAAACATGAGAGCATAAGGTATGCTAATCGAAAATGTCCCTAATCTAACCATTGAAAGCGATTAAAGAAAAAAGGAGAAAGGCGCGGGATTGGAAGACATGCACACAGGCACGCACACTTATTACAACATTGTGCCCTCGCGGAGGAGGGTTCAAATGAATAAGCTAAGCTAATCTAAGCTAAGCAAACTAATCTAATTAAACTAATTAGACTAATTATTACAAATCAAATCAAATAACTAGCAAACTAATTACTAATTATTACAACACTTAACTAATTAGCAAACTAGTTAATTAAAGCAAAAATACACTAACTAATCATGCAAAGCACTAAACTACGCTGCCTCAGCTCTGCTTCGGGAATTGTAAGATGCATGCACTCGGTTTTCGCCCCGAAAAGCCCTTCGGTTTTGCTCTTGAGAGGCTCTGTTTGCAGGGTTGAGTACACTTCAAAACCTTTTTGCTCCAACTTACCAAAAACTTTTTGAGGATTGCACTAGTGGCCTGCCAGCCATGATTGGTTGCTGCCGACCCCCTGCTAGCCAAAAATGTGCCTTGCCGGCCAAGAGTGAGCCATTGCCAGCCATCAGTGAGCCACTGCTAGCCACTGGTGTTCTGTGTTACCATACTGCAACAGAACACGAACAGAGAAAAAATGAAGGGTTTTCTAGGGGTTTATTTGTACTGTGCCCCTCCTTATCATCTCAAAGCCTCAAAAGAGTGGCACTCTTGGATTCAAAACCACCAATCAAGCAATTTCATTGCATGATGGCCAAGGATCCAAGTTGCACAATTTCAATAAAGGCACAAATATGACTCAAATGAGCACCACCCTATCATGCATGATCAAGGGTGATGGAAACCAAGGAGATTGACTCATTTCATCACTTTGAGTATGAAATGCTCCAATCTTCCTTGTGTTCAATCTAATGTCTGATTGAACACATGCAATGCAACACAACATGCTTATCTTACTTAAGTTTTACTTGTCACTTTTGTTTACTCATTTTAATTACCGATCCATTCTTTAACCGTTAGTCCAAAAGTGAAAGTCCTCTACTGCGAGAGGTGTCAACCAAGGGATGACTTAAGACAAGAGAGAGATCCTATACACATTGCATACATTTCTGCGTGTGCTTTACTTACATGTGTATATTTGTTTTGCTTTACACATTGCATGCGTTTCCACGTGTGCTTTACTTACATATGTATGTTTGTTTGCTTTACACATTGCATGCGTTTCCACGTGTGCTTTTCTTACATGTGTTCATGCATTTTTTGGGGAGGTTACACATTGCTTGCGTTAGCGCGCTCGCTTTACTTACATGTGTTCATTCTTGCTATACACATTGCATACGTTTCCGCGTGTACTTTACTTACATGTGTATATTTGTTTTGCTTTACACATTGCATGCGTTTCCGCGTGTGCTTTAGTTACATGTGTTCATGCATTTTTCAAGAGGTTACACATTACTTGCGTTAGCACGCTCGCTTTACTTACATGTGTTCATTCCTGCCACATTGCATACGTTTCTACATTTCTGCGTATGCTTTACTTACATGTGTATATTTGTTTTGCTATACACATTGCGTACGTTTCTGTGTGTACTTTACTTACATATGTATATTTGTTTTGCTTTACACATTGCATGTGTTTCCGCATGTGCTTTACTTACATGTGTTCATGCATTTTTTCAGGAGGTTACACATTGCTTGTGTTAGCATGCTCGCTTTACGTGCATGTGTTCATTCCTTCTATACACATTGCATACGTTTTCTCTTGTGCTTTAGTTACATGTGTATATTTGTTTTGCTTTACACATTGTATGCGTTTCCTCGTGTGCTTTACTTACATGTGTTCATGCATTTTTCAGGAGGTTACACGTCTCAAGAGGGAAATCCCGTTTTGCTCATTTGGGGCTCACTACAGTTCGGACTCAAAAGTCACGGTCCTGTATCTAATCTCGCAGAGTGCAATGCAAGACCGATGAATCATCA
>NW_021026017.1:123136-183671 GCF_004153795.1 Camellia sinensis | reverse complement strand
TGATTCCGTTTGGGCCGAATAAGCCTCCGAATTTGGAGCGCCCTTCGTGGTTATCACGATTGGCCAAAACAAAGCCTCTGAATTCAGAGCCCCATCCAAGAATGCCACGTCTAGGCCGAATAAGCCTCCGAATTCGGAGTGCCCTTTGTGGATATCACGATTGGCCAACACAAAGCCTCTGAATTCGGAGCCTTATCCGTGAATACAGCGTTCGGGCTGAATAATCCACCGAATTCGGAAGGACCAATTTTGGCAATAGAATGGTAAGGATCATTGCGTTTACCACAAACAGAAACAAGGGCAAACAATTATTGAAGTAATATAGAAAATGTCAATCTCATTAAAAATCTAAATATATGACTTTTGACAAACTTAAAGGGTACAATGCATATCGACATATAAATTTATTCAACACCCTCTTCTTCATCGGTCTTCTCGGCATCATAAGCTTCGAAGGGAAATTTGTAATTCTGATATAGAGGTGACGCCGAGTCGATACCCGCAGCCTACAGTGCCTTAGTCCATCCATGCTTAAATCCACAATTTTCGCACCGACAGATGTCCTCAGCTAACTTTTCTTTTATCTTATTGATACCAATCTTTTGACTGTCAAAAAAGCCTTGATTATAGGCCTTTGTTCTTATTGCTTCTCTTGCGAACATGCTCGTCGTATCTCGGTCAGCATTTGCATGATCTAAAAGCCGCTGGCTTACCTTTTTTGCCACGATTGGGTTAACTTGACTTGTCGACTGTGTTTCAGAAGCTTTTGCCTTTTTTTAATTCGTTTTCGACTTTTTTTGCACTTTGTTCCAAGCTTCGAATGCGGCTGTTGTTCTGCTCTATCTCTTTTCGCACGGCACAAAGACGCAAGCCAATTTCATAAGAGATGTATAGACCTCTCACCGCTCCATGGATGCCATCCCGAAAAACTTCGTAATCAGGCCAACCGACCATTGATTGCTGGACCTTGGGCGGAAAAATCTGTCAAGCAAACTCGACTGCCACATTTGGGTCGTGGACGATCGAATCCGTTTCAGTCATCGGTTTATTCCCAACGAAAATCGAAAAGCTCAACGAGCGCGGAGCTCTGCTCAGCTCACTTCGCGCAACACTCTGACCATCGGTATGACTCCTTGATCCCCCTCGTTGCTGCACCCCATCCCTGGGAGACTTCACTGCGTCATCTCTTCTAGAGGACCTACTCCGACGCCTAGGCTACCGACGTCTCTCCCTCCCATCCACTGCTATATCCCTCGTTCTTTGAGTTTCGCCTCCAGCAACACGATGCATTTCAGCATCCAGTTCAGCCAAACTTCTTGCTTCTCCTTTACTATTGAAGAACAGTCTCTGCAACATCTATGGTCTAACTCACGTTTCTATTGTTCTTCTAATTATCGATTATTGTCCTCTGTGCCAAATTCATTCCACAATGCCTGCAGCTTCTTAAATACTAAATACCTTGTTCATTAATTATAGATGCAGCATTTCCGATGCGCCCAACAGTTAACCCCGCGTCTATAGCAGTGTTTGAAATATGTCCAAAATGAGTGACATGTTATTCGGTGTTGGAACGATATACCCAAATGGGGCAAGGGCGTCACTATAATCTGCATCTGATGATATAGCCAAATGAAAACACATTACCTCATTTGGCCAAACGTTTAGCTTTGAGCCGAATATTTTATTCACAAGTTACAACTTATAAGGGACACATGTTATTCGACGTTGGAATGGTATGCCCAAATGAGGCAAGGGCGTCATTATAATCGGCATATAATGATATAGCCAAATGAAAATACATTACCTCATTTGACCAGACGTTTAGCTTTAAGCCAAATATTTCATTCACAAGTTACAACAAGGGACACATGTTATTCGGCGTTGGAATGGTATGCCCAAATAAGGCAAGGGCGTCACTATAATCGGCATCTCGTGATATAGCCGAATGATAATACATTTTATGTAGAGGTCACACGCTGTGAGATACGTTATTCAACATTAACTTGTCCAAATTGGTAAACTATTGAGCTCGGCATATAATATTATAGCCGAATTAAGCTGCGTTTTATTTTGACTAAAATTAGTTATCACCTACTGGCGTTGCACTCTCAAATTAGCACATAGAAAATAGACAAAAAGACGATTTTCATTAATAAATTGAGTACAATCAGTCATCATTTTACGCATGAAAGCTGCCTTACAAGAATATACAAAAAATTACATACAAGAAAATACTAATCAAAAAGCAAAATTACACAAAACTACTTATTCCTCAAGGTCAGACTCTAGCAACTCAACCTCTAGCTGCTCATATGGAATTGGCTGCTCCAATACCACATTAGTGGCTGCCAGAGCTTTGAGCCAGCCAGGTTTGAATCCTCGATTTTCAAATTTAGGCACTTCCTCTACATATTTCTCTAAGGCAACATTTTTGCCGGCATTGAACGCTTTGGAAACCTCTGAGTTGGCAATTTCTTTCGCCTTCTTCGATTCTTCCAAATTGGCCTCCAACTTTGCAATCGCTTCATTGGCTAACTTTAGCGCTTCTTCACTAACATTTGCTCTATCCTCGGTGGCTATCTTGAGAAAATTTGAGCGTTTAGCCTTCTCCTCCTCGGCATTGGCCCTTGCTCGCTCTTCCTCCATCTTCTTGGCTTCAGAGTCGGCCTTGAGAGATGCCACCGCCAGTTCGGCCAATGCCTCTTTAGCCTTGCCCTTTTCGGTTTCAATTTTGGCTTTAAGTAAGTTGATTTGCTCAACGGCGTCATAATGACGGCAATTGACCTCTACGATCTTGCCCGCCGCCTGATGCAAAGCACGCGTAAGTTAATCGGCATTATTTAACAAAAAATAATACTAATAATAATAATAATACGTCAAGTACATACTAGTACCGCCAACTGAACAGCTAGCGCTATCAACACCACGTCCGGCTCTGCACGGAATGCAGCCGTAGCTCGACTTTTTCGCGCCCCCTTTCGGAAAGGTCGAATTGGTCCTATAGTTTGGACTCCTGTCACGGTTCTGAATCTAGTCTCACAAAGTGCAATGTGAAACTGATAAACATCAAAAAGTGCAATCAGGCAAATCATTTTGGAAAATCGATTTTGAATCAAATAATGCCAAAACTGGACTGCTTTGCTAGAGTACAAAATCGCCACCTAAATGTTTTATTTTTGAAAAATTTAGGAAACCCTGACTTGTGCCAAAGGTCATGTGTCCATCATTACCAAAGTTGCCTTGGCTCGGGAACTTGGGTACGAGAGGGGAAGGTCCTGAAATAAGCATCCCCGCTCGCCCGATCAAAGATCGGCCTTTACTATCCTGATATGTTATTTTATAAACCTCATGTATTCTTATTCCGATTGTTTAGCTAACTTTACTATGTGACGCACACAAGCAAGTATAGACTAAGTCGCAAGACTTGGAACAAATTCAACTCATGTTTGCTTTCAAAAATGGTTTGAATTTGCCACCCTCAAGTGGGCTTAGAAATGTGGATTTGCCACCTCAAGTGGGCTTAAAACATGATTTGTCATTTCGCAAAGTGGGCTTAAAACGCACATTTGATGAATTGTTCCAATTCAAGCAACAAAGCCTTCATCTACAGGCATTCATGTAGTTTAGCATTTAAGCATAAAGCCTCCTGGCAAGCATGCGAAACATGGCATTATGACAATCACACCCATGCAAGTATGCTAAAGCGTAAAATTTACTGAGTACTCCAAGCCAAAACAAAAACTAGTTAGAAAAATGCATGATCCTAACTATACAAGATGCCTAATGCAACACATGCAATATGAAATTAATAGGCTTGGCTACTAATATGGCATTTGAAACAACTTGAACAACATGCTTTTAAACACGTATTCAAAGAAGTGTATTGAAATAACGATGCAGTTTAAATGATGTGCTGAGCCTCGGTGCATGCAAGACAAATGAATAGATGCAAACATGCGAGCATAAGGTATGCTAATCGAAAATGTCCATAATCTAACCATTGAAAGCGATTAAAAAAAGAGAGAGAAAGGCGTGGGGTTGGAAGACATGTACACACGCACGCACACTTATCACAACATTATGCCCTCGCGGAGGAGGGTCCGAATGAATAAGCTAAGCTAATCTAAGCTAAGAAAACTAATCTAATTAAACTAATTAGACTAATTATTACAAATCAAATCAAATAACTAGCAAACTAATTACTAATTATTACAACACTTAACTAATTAGCAAACTAGTTAATTAAAGCAAAAATACACTAACTAATCATGCAAAGCACTAAACTACGCTGCCTCAGCTCTGCTTCGGGAATTGTAAGATGCATGCACTCGGTTTTCGCCCCGAAAAGCCCTTCGGTTTTGCTCTTGAGAGGCTCTGTTTGCAGGGTTGAGTACACTTCAAAACCTTTTTGCTCCAACTTACCAAAAACTTTTTGAGGATTGCACTAGTGGCCTGCCAGCCATGATTGGTTGCTGCCGACCCCCTGCTAGCCAAAAATGTGCCTTGCCGGCCAAGAGTGAGCCATTGCCAGCCATCAGTGAGCCACTGCTAGCCACTGGTGTTCTGTGTTACCATACTGCAACAGAACACGAACAGAGAAAAAATGAAGGGTTTTCTAGGGGTTTATTTGTACTGTGCCCCTCCTTATCATCTCAAAGCCTCAAAAGAGTGGCACTCTTGGATTCAAAACCACCAATCAAGCAATTTCATTGCATGATGGCCAAGGATCCAAGTTGCACAATTTCAATAAAGGCACAAATATGACTCAAATGAGCACCACCCTATCATGCATGATCAAGGGTGATGGAAACCAAGGAGATTGACTCATTTCATCACTTTGAGTATGAAATGCTCCAATCTTCCTTGTGTTCAATCTAATGTCTGATTGAACACATGCAATGCAACACAACATGCTTATCTTACTTAAGTTTTACTTGTCACTTTTGTTTACTCATTTTAATTACCGATCCATTCTTTAACCGTTAGTCCAAAAGTGAAAGTCCTCTACTGCGAGAGGTGTCAACCAAGGGATGACTTAAGACAAGAGAGAGATCATGCCTTTGGTTAGTAGAAACCTTCAAAAGATGATTAAAACCATTAAGCACAAATCTCAAGCTTAAACACAACCCTAAGGTTAACCAATCCTCAAAGCAAATGAAAAAAGTGATGAAATGAGGGAGGTTGCAGATATTATATATGTTGACAACATGCAAGCAACTCATGCAAATCATGTTTAAAAGTCAAAAGCACCAAACTAGTGAAGATACACCATACGCATGCAATACAAAGCTCACAAGGTACAAACACTTCAAAATAGTCCTAAAACAGCCTAAAAGGAGTCCTAAAACATATTTGAAGTAAGCTAAAAATAGCTAGAATAAGAGGCCAACACATAGCACAAACTAAACTATTAAGCGCAATTGCACTACAAGCATACAAAGCAAGCCTCAAGTGACCAAACTAGCTCACAACAGAGCTAAAACTAGTAAAAAAAAGTAGCAAAAACATGCTGAGATTAAGATACAAAATGCTAGAAAATTATGCTCACATGTTAAGCTATCTAGGCTTACAAACAAGACACAGGGAGAGGAGGCTACCCCCTCCCATTTTGGACCTCAAAACATGGTTTTTACCATTGAAAATCCTCTGGAATTCAGTGGTTAAAAGGGCCAAAAAAGTTGTTTTAGAAAACTTTGAAAGATGACACAACAACTTAATAATCAAGCAACAAGAAGAGTGGACTATCCCTAACTCCAATCAAACCTCAAACCACCATTTTGGACCATGAAAATAGAGATTTTCAAAGGTTAAAACCAGCCTCAAAACAGTATACAAAGATGAAAAAACAAGTATTTACAATAAGCTTAAAATATAAATGTTCTATCTCTCGAAGACAAGATGCAATTTAGGCACCAAAATCAAGCCAAACCAAGCCAATATCCTCTTCTAGAGTTCAAATAGGACCTCAAGCAACCTCAACTCAATGGTGATCAAGCTTGATCAAAGGCTTATATGCAAGAGTGTAGAGAATTTAGGCTTTAAGGCACAAAATATTTAGAAAGAGAGATTTTTTGTCTTCAAAAATTTCTAACCCCCCTACATGCAAGAGAGGGCCTCTATATATAGAAGATGAAAAATACCCTCAAAGAGATCCAACCATACACGTGCAAGAAGACGGCTCAATCTATGCAAACAGCTGGCACAAAATATCAAAAAATATCTACTAATACACTGGTGGCCGGCCAGCCATCAGTGATGGCTAGCAGGGGCTCATTGATGGCCGGTAGGGCGCATCAATGGCCTGTAGGCCAAGATCCATAGCCGGCAGTGCCCAAATATGGCCGGCAGGCCATCAACAACATCATGTTGAAAAGACCTAAACATGGTCCAAAAATGAGACAAAATGGATGTAGGGTTTGGAAAACTCAAACCTGTGGCGTTCTGTCGCGGACTTCGAGCGCTCGACGAGCAATCAAACTAATCATCGGATGTGCCTACAAGAACATCAAAGTCTTGAGGATGGTTAAAAATGGGGTGTCTACAACAGCCCTGTCTACCGGCAAGGATATCGATGAGGCCACACTTAGGGCCACAGCGAGGTCTTTCAAAGCCGATGCGTCAGCCGAAACCGACGACTTCTTTATTTTAGGTTGGATAATAAACGGCGCCGTTATATCCTGCGATTCTTCCATGCGTAGCCGTTTATCGACTAAGTCTTCAGTGAAATCGGCTCCAACCTCGACGGGGCATTTTTCTTCCCTCTGTTCGGCCAATCGATCGTCCGATTGCTCAATGGCTGACTCATCCACAATAACTTGCTCCGTTTATTCAACAAGAGTTGGAGAAGTTTCAGCCTCAACCAGAGCCGGAGGAAGAGAATCAGTTTGAACAGGTGGTGGGGACTCAGACCTGGCGGCCTCGGCCCTTCTTCGAGCCGCCATTTTCTTAGCATTTTTTCTTCTGGCCATCTATACTAGGGACTCCCCGGCCATGTTTTCAGGATCCGTGTCGGGAGATCTCCTAAATTGGTGAAAATATTGTCTTCCAATGATGTGTCAACCCCGCATGAAGTGGACGAAAAGTTAATGTCGACCTCCTTAAAAGCCAAGTTGAAAGCCGCGTTGACTTCCTCCAAATCAGCCTCGTTTGGTTCAGCGACCTGATCACGGACTTCACTTTGCTCTAAATCCGAATCTCCAACACCAATTTCCCTAAGGTTCTTATAGTTCGGGAAAATGAGTGTCGTGAGCTATTATTCACCCTTCGGAATCGAAATGTGATCTGTAGCAAAAAAAGTGGCGTATGTAGGTTTGTATCGCAACAGTATATGAGTGGCCCGCCCTTGTTTTTGGAGGTTGGGACAGCCAAAAAATTCTAGCGTGGTTTTGACTTATTGAAGTACAACGTCATCGACCGAAGCAAGTACTTTCTTCAAATCGTTACCTGCACAAACTGAAACGATTAGTACATGGGATTTAAGCCGAATGAATGTATAAAAAATGCGTAGAAAAATGGGACTACACGACCACCTGGTTTGCCTTTTTGTTTAGGCGCAAGATCTAGGCGATTTTCACCCTCGCCGAATTCCTAATTGCCTCAGACAACGACCATGACATCATCAACACGCTTGCCAGAGCTGGCAAGCATAGTCACCAAATGATGGTCGGTGTCCTTAGCCCTAAGAAAGTAGCGTCCCTGTCGACCAAAGAATTTGGCCAAGGCATAATAATGCCGAATAGCAGGAATTCCAAGATTAAGCCTAAGTCGGTGATTTAATTCTACTATTCCCATTATGATTCAATAAAAGTTTACGTTAAGTTGAGAATGGAGTAGACCCCAGTAGCGAAGGATGGTCCTCAAAAATGGGTGAAGGGGGAAACGGACTCTGCCATTAGTGATTGACAGAAGAGGAAAGATGATCGTACTCACATCGGTCCTCTCCATGTCAACTATGCTCTCTATCACAAGTGACAGATGAACGTCGTCAGGAATAGAAAAATGGGGTCGAAAAGTGGAAACACGATCCGCAGAAAAAAGGGCTTGCAAATGTTTCTCCATCCGAGCCAGAATAAAAAGTGCTCTAACCTAAAAACAAACAAGGAAATGAGAGTTGGAATAAAGAAGATAAGAACTTACAAGGAGCAGAGAGGACAATGGAGAACAGATAGAAGTTACAGAGATCGTAAAATGAAAGAAAAATGTTAAGAGGCAACCAGGAAGCCTTGCGTATTCAAAAAAATATATATATACATTTGAAGGGACAACACGGTTTCAAATCGCATTAAATGAACAACGCGTACGAAGGGGCGGGAAATTATAATGATTTCTAAAAGCGTGGACATTCTGACGCTTCAGTATTGGAAGGAGTGCAAGCGCCGTATTTTTGACTTTCCAGGTTTAAAACCAAACATGCTGACTAATTGGCGTTAGTTGGATGTTTGGAGGGCAATTGTGGGGGCCGAATAATTATATACTAAGGAAAGCCAAATTTATTTGAAGGAAATCAAGACAAAGACGATTCGGCTCTGTCCAAAGGGGTCCTGATGCCAAATATTTAAATCCACCAAAGTTGCCTCGGCTCGGGAACTTGGGTACGAAAGGGGAAGGTCATGCAATGAGCACCCCCGCTCGCCCGATCAAAGGATCAGCCTGTATTAAGCATGATATCTTGTTTTTGAAAACACATGTGCTCTTATTCTGGTTATTAAGCCTAGAATTACTATGTGATGCGCACAGCATACAAGTATAGACTAGATCACCTAAGTTGGAACAAAACATTGTATATTCCTTTGTTTGAAAATGGTTTGAAGTTTGCTACTCGCAAGTAGGCTAAATCGAGGATTTCAATGAATTGTTCCAATTCAGGTAATCCAACCTTCACCCACAGGCATTCAGGCAATTATATCACATAAACAGTTAGCCTCATGGCAAGCATGCTATCATGGCAACACCTACACTCATGCAAGATGCTAAAGCATAAACACTTACAGTGTACTCCGAGCCAAAACAACAACTAGTTAGTAATCAATGCATGATCCTAGTTCATGTTAAGATGGCTAATGCAACGCATGTGAAAATGCATCTAAAATAGGCTCGGCTATTCTAAAATGGCATGTGAAATGTGACTTGATAATCATGTATTCAAGTAGGGATTGAAATACAATGTAGTTAGTATGATGCGCCGAGCCCAGTGCATGTAATACAAATGAATGGATGCAAACATGCGAACATAAGGTTGCTAATTGAAACATGCCAAAAAACTAACCACTGAAAGTAGGTAAGTAAAAGGGAGAAGGAAATGGGGGTTGGAAGACATGCATCGCACACACGCACGCTTATTATAACAATACGCCCTCTCGACAGAGGGTCCGAATGAATACGCTGAGCTAGCTATGCTAAGCTAATCAACCAATCTAATAATCAAATTAGACTAATTATTACACAACCAAATTGAATAACTAGCTACAACTAATTATTACAAAACTTTAACTAATCAAATGAATTAATTAAATTACAACACCGAATGCTAATTAACAAGTAAAGCACTATATCAGGCTGCCTCAGCTCTACCCTGAACAAGGAAGGATGCATGCTCTCAATTCTCACCCCGAAAAGCTCTCCAAATTCTCTTTTAGAGGCTCTCTCTGCAGGGTGTCCTCGAGAATTAGCTGTTGAATCTTACCAAAACAATGCTGAGGAGTGCACCGGTGGCCTGCCGGCCATGAGGAGCTGCTGCTGACCCTGCTGCCGACCAAGAGGGCACACTACCGGCCATCAACAATGCACTGCCGGCCAACAATAAGGGGGGTGCCGGCCACTGGTGTGCTGGGACACCAAGTTGCAGCAAAGCAAAAAATATAGAAAATTGAGGGTCTCCCGAGGGTATGTACGCACTATGCCACCCCATATCACTTCCAAACATCAATGGAATGGGCATCATTGGATCCAAGACCATCAATCGTGCATCTCGATGCGTGATGGTCAAAGATCCAACATGTGCAAATTTCAATAAATGCATGACAAATAAGACACCAAGACCATCTCCTTATCATGAGGAATCAAAGGAAATGGAGACCGAGGGAGATTGGTTTATTTCATCACTTCAAGTATGAAATGAACCAATCTTCCTCGTGTTCAATGCGACAACCGATTGAACACAATGCAAAACATGCAAACAAAATGACATGCAAATAACATGCTAATGATGGCATGAAATGCACTACTCTAAACATGCAAGCATGATGCAATGTAATAACGTGGAACAATATGCAATGGAACTAGCATGCAACAACACACAATGTACCAAGTATGCAACAAGCATGCGACAACATGCAAGACAAGCATGCAACAACATACAAAGACAAACATGCAAAGATGGACTTAAACCAAAATGGACAGACCTCAATCATGTCCAAATTAGTGGCTAATAGTGCTAAAATGATGGTATGAAAAGCATGAAAAGGCAAGACAAACATGCATCCCAATTGGTTTAAGGATTAAGGCACAAAGATGCGACTCTCAAGCACACTTAAAGAGTGACAAGCATGGATATGTGACAGCACCATAAGTTCTGAAAACATGCATGGAATGGTGCCAAACCACCCTAGCAAGACAAACAAAGCATGCAGAAAAGCTCAAAGCTCGAAACTAGCAAAGGGACTTAAGCCATGGCCATGCAAAGCAAGCCTCAAAGGGGCAAGGGCATCCAAAATAGTCCCAAGGCAGGTCAAGGTGAGACTAAAAACATGCTTGAACCTAGCCAATGCAAGCTAGAACAAAAGGCCGAAAACATGAAGCATGCAAGGCTGCAAAAGGGGTATTACACTACACCTATTTATACCAAACATGGCATGACTTGGACTACATAAAAAAGAATTACATCATGATACAACAAGACCAAAAATGTACTGATATGATGACCCAAAGGCCTAGGCTTGATGGCATGCACAAAATTTCATTCTTGAGGCATAAAGAGCCAAACCTCCAAGGCATTAAAAGAGTGGCAAGCACAAGTATATGACCATGAAATATGCACTGATATAACATTTCAAATGATGCCAAAGCATGCAAACATCACAAGTATAACATGGTAAGAGGCCTTAAAACTCAAGACTAGCCAAAGCATTTGCACTATAGCTATACAAAACATGAGCGATATGACCATGGCAGCACAAAACAGTCCTAGAACAGCCCAAAATATGAATAAAATCATGCTGGAGCATAGCCAAAATATGCTAGAATGATGAGCCAAAACATCATGCACATAATGCTAGTAAGCAAGATTTGCACTACAAGTACATGAGCCACTCAAGAGACAACCAAACCAACTTTAGACAGAGTTATGAGATGTCAAATGATGGCCAAAAACCTATTGAAATGAAGCCAACACATGCTAGCAAGACATGCTACTTTGATGAGCCACAAATGGGATTACACTACACATACAAGATGCATGCACAAGGTGACCAAACCAGCCATGGATAGAGTTAAGGCAGACCCTAAAAGTCACAAAAAAGTTCCTGAACTAGGCCTCAAAAGTATAGAGATACATGCTCATTTGATAGGCCAAAAACTCAAGCAAACAAAACAAAGAGAGAGGGGGTCACGCCCTCTGATTTGGGCCCTCAGAATAGGGTTTTTACCACTGAAAATCCTCTGGATTTCAGTGGTTCTAAGGCCAAAAAGAAGTTGTTTGAAAAGTTTGAAAGTTAGCTCAGAAGGCCTTACAAGCCAAGGAGCAAAAGGGAGGACAACGCCCTAGCCAAACAAGGCACAAACCAAGACTTTTAGGACTGAAAAATAGAGGAAAAACAGAGGTTTTTGTAGTTCAACACCACCCCCAAAACAGCCCCAAAGTAGTGTGAAAAGATGGCCAAGCAAATGTGTAAAACAAGCTTAAAGGGAGAGAGATGTTGCCCTTGATGCACAACTACAAAACCAGCCCAAAATCTTAGCCAAAACACCTTTTGGAGCTCCAACAAAGTCCCAAGTAAGCTTCAAGCAACCTCCTCCCAAAGATGGACCACTTTCACCAAGGATGTCTAGGCAAAAGAGAGGTATTTCTCTACTTGCATGCACAAAAGGCAAGAGAGAGAGGCTTTAGAGAGAGAGGCAAAGATCAAACTCTGAAAATTGTAGAGAGAGAGGGAGTTTTAGTGAGAGGAACTCTCAAAACCTGCTCAAGAAGTTCTCCAATGTTCTAACCCCTCAAAACAATAGATAAGGCCTCCATATATAGCAAAAAGAGAGGTTTGGGTCAAAAATATCTCAAAAAAGACAGCTGGAGCAAAATATCCGTCGAAATCTACTTTCTGGCATCAATGGCCGGCACTTTATCATTGTTGGCCAGCACCTTACCATTGTTGGTCGGCAAGGGGTCACTTTTGGATGGCATAGGGCCGACATTGGCCATTCATCGCCGGCACAATCCCATAGAGTCCGACAGCAAAAACCAGTCCTAGTCCCCGACTTGAAGAAAGCCTAACTCCTTCATATTGATGCCTTTTTAGGTCATTCCTGTGTCCAGAATGAAGCCCCGGAAGTAATATTTTCAATGGTGGAAGCCTTGCATCAAAATTCCAAGTGTGCTAAGAGATATTCCTCTTTTAGTGAAAACTGCTCAGTTTCAGTCGAAGATTGATGCCTAACTTCCAACAACCATATCTCTCCCATCCGGACTCGGCTTGAGGAGATTCTTGAATGAAAAATGAAGCCCCGGAAGTCTTCTTTCCAACAGTGGTGGCCTGATAGCTAAAATCCAAGTGTGCAAATGAATAGGCCTAACTCAGCGAGGGCTGCTCGACTCTCTCTTAGCAATTCATACCCAACTCCTTCCCCAACTGGGTTTCTTCCCTCTCCTCTTCTTTTCTTCAACGCCAAACCCCTAGACAAGGTGTTTTGAAAGATTTTTTCAAAGATTTTCTCTCTCTTTTATTTATTTCCACTTTTTCCTTGCTCGGTTTACCGAAAAGCGCAACATTTAACGAAATGCGAGCGTTGGAACATCGTAGAAACTTTATTTTCAAAACATTTTGAAAGGGAGAGTTTCAAGGTCTAAAATATTTTGATCAAGATTGTTTTGGTCCAAAAGGGGTATGAAGTTGGGATTTGACTCTCCTCTTGTCGAAGAAATTAAGCCTTTGCACTGCACAACTTTCACCACCATGTAAACCATCAGTAGCGCCCAAGTCTTAAGCGCGGTCAAAAATGGGGTGTCTACACAGGTTAAAGATAGCCGGTACATCCAAAATGTGAAACTCGATCTCTTGCTCAAATGGGCCCACCTGAACTCATACTTTCACTGTATCCATGACTTATGTGCTTATGTTATCAAATGCCCATATCACTTGGGTTGTGGGGATAAAGTCTGCCGATTTAAGGCTAATTGCGTAGGTAGTACAGGACAAATAGATATTAATGGAAGAACCGGCATCCACCAACACCACCGTTATCCATTTCTCCCTACATTCCACAGAGATGTATAGTAGCTTGTTGTGAGCCAAGCCTTCCGACGGCAGCTCTTTGTCCGAGAAAATGAGCATTGGCTTGGCACCACCCGGAAAGACCAAGCCCACAAGTTGCTCGAGCGTAGTATCAATAGACAATTTAGCCTTGTCCATTGCTGACAATACTGCATGTCAATGCACCCGTGAGGCCATGAGAAGTCCCAGATTGAGATATCAACTTGGATTTTCTTGAACTGCTTCAAAACTAACTCCTCCTCCAACTGCTTCTCCTTCTGTTTCTTAACCTTCCGGTCCTTTCCTAATGGGTCTGCTTAATCCGGATGTGGTGGCTTAAAGTACCATCCATTGTAGGTCAGATGGTCTATCTCCTCAACATACCATGTATTATCCAAGATGCAGTCCCCCCAGTCATCATCAGTATAGGCCAAATGCAAATCATTGTCATCGCACCACTCGCCATCAACTGCTGCCAAACAGTTGTCCGGCTCTACTTGGATCATTTTCACAACATAAGTGCCCCTCAGGGCGACACACGGTTGCAGTTTTCTGGCTGTTTTTATACAATTTTTTAATACACATTTTTTCATAAAAATCCAAAAAGTTAACCCAAACTTCCATATTTTTTTCTCAACTTTTTTAGTCCAAAAAAACAAAAAGTGCACTTTTTTATAACACCCCAAACCAGCCCTAAAATTTTCTTAATTCAATAGAGTTTATTGTAATTTACCCATATCTTTTTGTGTATAAAAATCACACACAAACCAAAGCTGAGAGACTCTCAAGGCACTACTGTCATAGAGAGAGAGAGAGAAGACATATCACGTCACCACTAAACTACCATGTGCACGTTAGAGAAGCGCGGTGATATCTTCTTCTTAACAATCACCGGCGACGACGAGCACCGCCTGAACCCTAGCCTCATCGAATCACTCCGCTCGGCTCTTCGCGAAGCCCGAGAACAGTCAACTCGCGGCTCGGCTCTCGTTACCACGGCTCGCGGCAAGTTCTTCTCCAACGGCTTCGATCTCGCTTGGGCTCAAACCGCCGGATCTCCCTCCGCCGCCCATGACCGCCTCCTCCACATGGTCGATCTCTTCAAGCCGGTGGTGGCCGACCTGATCTCCCTCCCGATGCCGACGATCGCATCTGTGACCGGCCACGCCGCCGCCGCCGGAATGATGCTGATGATGAGCCACGACTACGTGTTGATGAGGAGCGATAGAGGTGTGCTGTACATGAGCGAGCTGGATCTAGGGATGACGTTCCCGGACTACTTCACCGCGCTGGTGAGATCAAAAGTAGGATCTGCGGCGGCGCGTAGGGACGTGTTGTTGAAAGCGGCGAAGGTGAGGGCGGCGGAGGCGGTGGAGATGGGGATTGTGGACTCGGCGTATGATAGCGCGGAGGCGGCCGTGGAGGCTGCGGTGCGCCTAGGGGAGGAGTTGGGTAAAAGGAAGTGGGACGGCGAGGTGTATTCGGAAATAAGGAAAAGTTTGTATCCGGAGCTATGTGGCGTCCTGGGATTGGCTGCTAAGGCAAGGCTTTGAAATATGAAAAAAACAATAATAATAAAAATAAAAAAATAAAAAAAATAAAAAAAAAAGAAGAAGAAGGTGGTTTTTGTGTTTCGACCCCGCTACGTAGCTCGAATCCGTGGCTCCCCCCCCAAACAACCCCATTTTTTTGTTTTTTTTTTTTTTTTTTTTTTTTTTTTTTTTGCTAGAATTTGGAGGCTCGAATTTGGCTCAAATTCGGAGAAGAAGAAGAAGAAGAAAGAAGAAGAAGAAGAGAAGGAAGAAGGAGGAGGAGAAGGAGGAGGACTGGAGAGGGCATAATCACAGGGGGAGAAGGAGGCGGAGGCGGGGCCAGAGGCGACGGCGGTGGTGCTGCGATGACCGCCGGCGGCGAGGCGACGGCGGTGGTGATCTCCTCTCCTCCTCTCTCTTTCTCCCTCTCTCCTTCTCTTTCTTTTCTTCTCTCTTCTCTCTCTCTTTCCTCTTTCTCTTTTCTCCTTTCTCTCTGTCTCTGTCTTCGAATTCGAGCCATTTTTCGAGCCACAGATTCGAGCTACCAATCTTTTTCCTTTGTGTTTTATGAAATTGCTTCTGTTGTGAAATGAAATTGACATGTTGCTAGAAAGGGGTTGACTGTGGTCATTTTAAATTCGAACTTTGAGATAGTGGTGTTTTGGGAAGTTGGTAATTAGTGGCTTTTTTAACAAAAAATTAGGTTGCTTTAGGTAAAAAAAATTGATTTTTTTGGTTAAAAAAGTTAAAAAGTCAAAAACTGACTTTTTACCAATCTTTTCAAAATGTCCCATAATTTGAGAGGTTTGGGAGATTTATGGGTTATTTGGAATAAGTGTATTGTTTGATTTTTTATGAAAAAACGTTGAATATAGGTTGAGTTTGAAGTGATGTGGTAGAGAGATGATGTGATTTAAATGAGATAATGTGACTTAAATAAGATAATAACTTTTTAACTTTTTAAATTTTTTTATATTATGTTAAACTAGGCCTTATACGAGTTTTGATGATGATTCATGATGAAAATTAAAGTGATTTTTTTTTAATTTTTTATTATTATTAGTTTATTATAAAAAAAAGTTATGTGAAAAAAAATAAAGGTGATGTGATTTACATAAGTTAATAAAGAGTATTACTATTAGTACTATATTAATTATTTTGGACTTTTTATTTTTTAGGTTTTTTTTATTACAATAATACTTCAAATGAAATTATTAAAAAAGTCATCAATAATTTTGAAATATCTTATCTCACAATTAAGCTCATACACTCACTATATCATGAGTTAGGATTTATGAGAGTATCTACCTCCATCACTATCTATCCATCTTTTTTAAATTCTACTTTCAAAACCTACCGATTCTCAAAATCTTGAAAACTCTTTAGCGACAATATTCCGGCAATAGCGATGGCAATCACTTGGTTACCCACACTTCTCCGACAATAACAATGAGTGGAAGTTTTCTGGTAATCACAACTATAAGACGAGAGGAGTACAATAATAACAATTCGGAGGAGATTCATAACTTTGACGGTATTCTTAGCTCAAAGGAGATTAACCTTGTAAGGATAAGTTTTTTGAAAAAAATAATAAAATAACAAAAACTATTCCTCATTTTTTCAAGATTAAACTCCCGAATATATAATCAAAATTCGAGAATACAAGCTCAAGCATTGTTCATTTGTTCGGGAACAGGTATTCGAACATTTCTTATTTGTTCGGGAACAAATAATCGAAACTCGTAGAAACGGCAGAACTTACAAAAGGGAAACTTTGAACAATAGCAAAAAAATCCTATAATTTTTTTTTTTTTGTGGTCATGAACAAGTATGTGGAGATGAAATAATAATCACCTTCGTAGGTTTTGTTAGGATTTTTGGGAGAAAGACTTTTTGGAATGTGACGGTGTGCATTTAATTGAATGAGTAAAATGTTTTTACAAGAATAATTTTAATATTATTTGGGGGGAGAAAAGAAAAATTTTAAGAGTTTTAAATTTATAAGTGGGGTCCAAAGAAATGAAAATTCTAAAATAATTGATGAGATGTTAATAGCATTACTTTTAATAAATTAACTTTTCTTACCTTTCCGGAAGAGACCGTAATATTTTTATTTTATTATATTTTTTTTTTATAAAAAAATGAATACTCTATTTTAAAAATAATACTTGTCATTGTCATTTTGTAATACCTTCTTTTATTTAAATTATTTTTTTATTTTTATGTAAATATATTTAATATTGAGGAAATTATAAAAAAAAATTAAGATTTGATTTTTGTAACAAAATAAATTTTGAGTTTTTAATTTTGTCAATTTAAATTTTAAAGTTTTAATTTGTTTTCAAAATAGATATTTTAAACATTTTATGTATACTCACATTAGGTTTAATGGCTAAAATATTATTTTTTTTTTGTCGATTTTATTTAACAAAAATAGGCAAATATATTGGATTAAAAATAAATCAAAAATTTAGGATTTAAATTGATAAAATTAAAAATTCAGAATTCATATTGTCCCCAGGGTTAGACTTTGAAATTTTTTTTTATAATTGTCCCTTTAATATTTTTCATATTTAGTATTGCCAATATATTTTTAATGATGCTAATTTTATAAAAATTGAATTTATGTATTCAAAATTAAACAGGTGAGAGCCGATAAAACAAGTCAATGGACATTTTTGTTCTAATTTTTTTTTTTTCCCGTTTGATTGTAATTATTTATTTATCTTGTAAGTTTGGAATATTGTCAATTGATTTGTAAATACTCTTTGAAATATTACTAATTTGTGATTTTCCCAAAAAAATAGCAATAACAATGCAGGAATGGCTAGTAGTGGTTTGAAATTTGTTGTCTTTAACCATGGCAAAGTTCCAAGTTTTACATTCTCCTAAATTATACAACTCAACAATAAAATCAACCGAGGTTTTTTATGATATCGCCTCAAAACACCATTACTTAATGAATTGAAATCCTCTCCAGCCACTCTCTACTACCCTTCCTCTTTACAATGATTTAGATTCACCAAAAAGAAGATCCAACGGTCCAAATCACTTTATTAAAAAATAAAAAATTAAATTTATTTTTTTAATAGAGTGATCTGGATCATTGGATATAGAGTGATCTAGACCGTTGCAAGGAAGAAGGCTGGAGAGAGTGGCCAGAGAAGATCTCAATTCTAACTTAATGGCCTATCAACCGTCTCATACAATAGCAAACCATCTCTAGATAACGCCCCTCCCCTTAGAAAATGAACACCAAACTTTCATGAAGAAAATAGGAAGAAAGACCTCCAAAATCTAAACCAATATATCTTTTGGAACATCAATAGGGCTCAGCATTAACAAATCAACTCTAAGTTACAGATTATAAGGTGGCATATCAATTGAAAGGAATTAGAAGTTCATTTCTATACATGTAATTAGAATTCTTTATCAGATTTTACATAATTGAAACCCCCCCCCCCCCCAAAAAAAAAGAGAAAAAGAAGAAACAAATTCACATCATCAAAGGAATTATCTGAAAGCGACCAACAGAAAAAAGGACCTCATCGTAGTAGAAGCAGAGCTCTTTTTACAACACTGAAATGGAGAAAAATCAAATTAATCCAAATCTTTGGTATCTCACTCTTCATTCCGCTCTTTTTTCCAACGGAAATATTTCGAACGAATCATATCTTGTCAGGACTCCAAATAATGATCAAGCGTGTAGGCACGAATATCAGAAGGGCTTGTGCCAGGCCTGTACACATGCATAAAAAAATAAAAAATAAAAAAGTTTCAAAACTTAGAGAATGTGAATTTTTACATTTAATATAAATTCCACAATGGCTACAATTAAAAATCATTAGACTCGGATAGACTCAAAACAGCCTTTTGACACAACAATCTTGTAGTATTTTTATGTGCAATCTTCCCCTTAATAATCTATTTCTTTTGTATCGACCACCAACAGCCAAAAACAGTAAATATGAAGCATTTAACATCAAACCTGAAAAACCACACCTGTAATTTTATATAAATGGGCAAAGGAAGAAGGAATTGGAGTTATTGTCTCCCCTTTAACCTGTTAGCATATGTTTGTTTGGACGGATTGGATTAAGTTGGATTAGTATTCTCACGACTAATAATCCTAAGACTACGAATCCCTTTGGATTGTGTATCCTATCCATGTTTGGATTGAGTTAAGATTATAAGGAAGGATTAATAATCTAGACTTTGCCTTAGTCTTCCAATTTATACCCCACCCCCCTCTGTAGGATTGAATAGTCTATCATATGTGAGATACCATATCCGGATGAATTATTAATCAGTACTTCAATTGTTTAACCAAACATCGAATTAATAATTTTATTTGACTATTAGTCCAATCTCAAGGTCATGTCTATCCAAACAAATATGGCCGTAGTGTGAAAAAAGTAGAATGGATAAGGGATGGCAATGGCTTCACCGCACCATTCAATTCAAGGAAAATCTCACGTGTGCTAAATTTTTTATTTTATTTTTAAAGCTATAAGTAAAAATCCATCCTTTTAACAATGGATGGTGGTAACGTAAGCCGAAGGGAGGTTGATTCCTCATTTGCCATTCACAATGTTCACTTTCACCAGCTGTTTTTGCTTTTCTCCTACTTTGTCTGCTAAGCAAGTTTCTATTAACAACATCCACGGTATTCTCTCTACAAGTGAACTTGGAAAAGACAAATTGGGAGATGGAAATTGGAGAATGTAATATTCCATTGCATTTGCATTTGCATTTCCATCTATGTTCTATCAATCAGACTAAAATTTCAGCTAAAAAATTGTCTACTTTCCTGAGGTCATCTAGAGTTGAAAGTAGAATTTTTTTATAGACTTTATAATAGAAATTTCTCATATGTAAACTAAAAATACCTTTTATTGATGGTGCCATAGTGAAACTTGGGTCTTCCAACCTTTCTATCTTCAATGTACTGCAACCCCAACCCCCCCCAAAAAAAAAAAAAATGAAAGAACAATTGTTTTAGTTATGAGTGACAAACTGACAAGAAGTAATTAGATAAAATCTTATTGGTTAAACTTGCTCCTACCAAATTTAAGGTAACCAACATTGACGAAAATGCCAAAGAATCGAAAGGAATGTCATCGAGTGAAAAAAGCCGGCAATCTGATGATTCTGGGCCAGGTGAAAAGTGGGGCCTCTTCAACTTTGCCAAGAAAATTACATAGGTCTGCGTCAAAGAGGATACAAATTAATACACAAACATCTTTGGCAAGTGCAAAGGACATCAAAATTAATGTCAACGAACAGATATTTCTCCTCACTTGGCCTATCAAAGGGATGTCGAGTTGAGCAAAAGGTGACATCACTTCCACTTCTGCATTTGCTTCTTCCCATGTTTCTCTAATTGCCCCTTCAGCAGCAGACTCACCAAGCTCCATGTAACCAGCTGGAAGAGTCCTATGCACACAAGATTCAAAATTTGGATGAACATTGAAGATAGTGATACCTAGCTTAGAAACAGAAAGATGCAATGATTTTGCCCTCAACAAGTTTTATTTTTATTTTTATTTTAACAATTGATTGAATGAGTAACTTTGAAAAAAATATTATTTCCTTCTGAATAATAGTGCAGATCCATGTAAATCCATACCAAAGACCATAAGATGGTTGGATTTTCCGCTTGCAGAGTAAGATCTTGTTATCATGTTCAATGAGGCAACCTACAACCTGAAGCACCAGAATGGAACAAAAATCAGTTAAAATTCCATCACAATTCATAATGAAATATTTATCATGTATGCCATTGTAAGCACAACGACTAGCAAAATATTTTGATTTGTATTTCGAAGAGACTGAAGTCGTGATTTGGTTTTTGTTAGGGTATAACCAAGAATTCAAAAAAATTGACTCCAAAAAAAGGCATATTCCGACTTCAACAAAGACCAAGTTCGGGGACTAAGAGGTATAGGATGGGAAGGTGTAAAGCACCTATCATGCCGATCATAAGGATAGCCTCTACTCATCATTGTTGGCTCATTAATTAAATTTATTGAGCCTTGATGCATAAATGAAATCTATATACCACAAAATCAAAGACAACACGGGACAACGATATGAACACATCCTAGGAGGGATCACACCACAATTTTGAAAGCGTGAATTCAAGTCTAAGTGATAATGCCCCATGGACCCAACCCTCCAAAGGATTCACCCTAGAGTTTATCCAACAAAATTCAATTCACTTAATTTATGAAAAATAGAAATCCCAATTGCTTTTGAAATAGGTCCATAATTTTGAAAAATGAAGGTTGCATTTGATAGAGTTTTGTAAATATGATTTGAGAGTATGAGTTGTATTTTGAGTTTGTGAGTTGTAGAATTATGATTTAAGTGTAAAAAATTTGTTTGGTTATGATTTTTGAATAGAGTGTTGAATTGAGTTTTGAATTGTATGTGGAATTAAGTTTTGAAAGTTTGATATGACATGTGAAATAAGAAAATTTGTTTAGTAATGAGTTTTCAAAACTTAATTCAACCTATAATTGATAATCAAACACACAACTCATAACTTGATCTCCATATTTTTGATCTACAGTCATAACCAAACTATTTTTAAAATACTCAAATAAAAAAATGATTTTTTTTTCAATTAATTGTTTTTAAGTAATTTTTTTGAATAAATTTTTTTTTTTCAAATAACTTCTATGTCAATTATTTTATGTCAATTCATTTTTTAGGCCTGTATAAACATTAAAAATATTAAAATTATTTAGAAAATTAAAATATTAAAAATGTTAAAAATATTTAGAAAAATAAAATATTAAAAATATTCCGAAAATTAAAATATTAAGAATATTAAAAATATTCCGAAAATCAAAATATTTACAATTAAAATATTTTTATGAAAATTAAAATATTAAAAATATTCCTATAAAATAAAATAAAATATTTAAAATAAAAAAAATATTTAAAATAAAAATTAAATTATTTTTGAGTTTTGAAAAGAATTTTGAGTTGTGTTTGGTTATGAGTTTTGAAAAGTAATGATTATAATTCGAAATGAGTTTTGAGAAATGTGTGTAGAATTATGAATTGAAAACTGCAACCAAATACCACACTCCAATCAGTGGTGGAACTATGTTTTGAAATCTAAACCAAACAGAGCCGAAGAGTTTCCACATTCACTAAAAATTTAAGGGTCCTCAAAATCCTATCTTGCTTGGATAGCACTACCATCATTCAATCAACTTCTTATTCCATATATTCACAAACAAATCAAGTAATGCAAAATCTACAGTCCAAAAGAAAAAGTGAAAGAGATAATAAGAGGAATAAAGGAAGCAAAATAAAGTAAACCCAGTCACTACACTTTGCAAGGTTTCTAATCAATTGCTACCCAAAAAAATACCAAAACTTCAATTACATAGCTTCGGGGAGGGAGAGTACATTAATGGTGGTGGCAATATCTCAAAACTAAGCAAAGAGGAGGAGTTTCTTCCTCAAGCGCTATCCATGGTCCACATGTCACAACTCACAATAACTAAACAGACGATATTGGAATCAAAAAGACAATACGCATGCAAATGTAATCCTATTTGAGACTCTAAGATGCAAATCCAAGATAAACATAATAAACTATGTTAAACGGAAAACACAAAATAATATTATGCAACTATTATATGAAAACATGAATCACATGATGAAACACAACTCTACTCTAATACAAGAATTCGAAAATAAACTACATAGATAGACAAATACCAAGAAACCTACACCAAAACTTAAACGATGAATGGTATCATAACCATACCAAAAATATGATAAGATCGTGAAACTACTTCACATTATAACCCAATCAAAAGTAGGAATGGCAACAGGCCGGGAATTACACTCCTCGTCCCCGATCCCTGAAGGTATAAACCCATCATCCCCCCGCCCGCACCCCCTAACGGAGATCGGATTATCCCGACACCGAAAAATCCCCGTACAAAAACAACAAAATCATCAACAACAACATCATCCCCGATTTGTTTCATTTTCATCAACATCAACATCATCATCATCATCAACATCAACAACATCATCACCAAAATCAACATCAACAACCGAAATAACTACAATTACACATAAACAACAGATCAACTACAAAAAAAAAAAAAAATTGATAGAATAAGATACAGTACACAAAGGAGACATAGAGAGACACACACACATATACATGTACACATACACACATACATGAGATCTGACTCAGATCTGAGATCTCCGTGTCATCAAACAGATCTAAGATCTGTATATCTGAGTGTGTGTCACAAAGAGAGAGAGAGATCTGAGTAGGACGACGAAGGAGGGCGACGATGACTACAACGAACGATGGAAGAGGACGGCGAAGATGAGAGGGGACGGAGGAGGTGGCAGCGACAGGAAAAGAGAGGGTGGTGACGGAGGTGGAGTAAACTGCAGAGTTGACGGAGGTGAAGTGGCAGTGCGAGGTGGACGGCTACTCCGGCGTCGTAGACAGTGGCAGTGGTGCTAAGGAGGAGGAGAGGTGCGAGGTGGACGGTGACTTTGGCATCACGACAGTAGCAGTGGCGCAGAGGAGGAGGTGACGATGACTGCGTCGCTACGGTCCTGTGAAGAGAAAAGAGAGAGTAAGAGAGAGTAGAGGACGGGAGAGAGAGAGAGAGAAGGGGTATAATAGAGGGGTACATATATGAATGGATAGAGATATAATAATGATTTCAGTTTAGGGGAAATGGGGACGGGACCGGGGACGGGGACGGTACCGGGGACAGGGCCGGGCCGAGCCGGGCCGGGCTTGGGCAACTTATCATCTCCCCGGCCCAAAAATTATCGGGAATTCATTTTCGAATACCATCCCTGGCCCGTCGGGGGTATTTTTTGGGGGAAAAAAAATCGTTCTAATCAGGGTCGGGGGGGTTGGGTTCCCGTCGGGTCGGGTCGGGTAAAAAAATCGTTCTAATCAGGGTCGAGGGGGGTGGGTTCCCGTCGGGTCGGGTCGGGTTCAAATTGCCATCCCTAATCAAGAGTGAAGGGATTTTAATATGAAAAAGCCTTGTTACAACTTACAACCCAATAAAGAATGAAGATTATAACAAGACTTGAAAAAAGAATAAGAAAACCCTAGCTTTAGCATGTCTTTGTGTGTGTGTATAGATTAAAATATGCTTGTCTATGGTTTAATTTAACATAGACCAGGGAGTAGGGGGGTTCAAAAATTTGAACCATTCGAAGGCCCGACCCGAACCCGCACCCGCACAACCCAACCATGATACGGGCGGTTTTGCCAATCACGTGGTCGGCTGCGGTTTCATTTCATAAAATTTTTCCAGTTTTCAGTTGGATGTTGGGCTGAATACAACAAAATCCGTCTAACTCGACCCGACCGAATATGTATATGCATATATTTATACAGTTCAATAGTTGTGTCAGGTTTGTTTACCTAGATACTTTAAATGTGCAAGACCACCTAATTATGTTAATTTTAATTCTTTTCTTTCCAAAACAAATATATATCCTCCCAATGCACGAACTAACCCTTCCTATTAATAAATAAAGAAAAACAATGACTATTTCCAAGAGATGTGACTAAACAATAACTCTTTTGTCTCCTCACTCCTCAATCCTCACGTTTCGCTCTCTCAAACTTCTCATCTCTTCTCTCACACACACTCTTATCTCCATTTCCCTCTCTTTATATCTCTCTCTCACCCTTCCCAATAATAAATTAAAAGAAAAGGATGAATAAAAAATAAATAAATTAAAAGAAAAAACCCTTCCCAAGGAAATGATTTGACTACTCACTAACTCCTTTGTCTCCTCAATCCTTTTGTTTCTCTCTCCCCCTCAGACCTCTCGTCTTCCTCTCATCCACACTCTCTTTCTTTATATATCTCTGTCTCTCTCATCCTCTTTTGTTTCTCTTTTTCTGTCAAACCTTTCATTTCCTTCTCACTCTTACTCTAATCCATCTCTCTCTCCCTCCCTCTGGTATTCTTTTGCACTCTCTCAATATGTCACTCCTTTACTTTCCTCGTGACTAACACTTCTCACTCTGAGATCATGACGATATGACGGCTTGAGATTTTGGCGGAGGGAGTCAACGGTGCAAGACCATGGCGGTGAAACCCTGAAATTCTCTTCATCCCTTGAAAATCCTCTCCTCTTCCTCATATTCTCTGGTTTGAAATCTATTGTTCAAGCTTGATTATAGCACCGATCGAAGACTGACCGTAGTTTATGCTACCCAAATCAAATGGTTTCGAACAATGATTCAGTTGACATCGGATGAAATTTTTTCCAAACCAAAGTTGCTGAGTCGGGTGACGGTGAATGGCAAAACCGAGCCGATCCGACATGTGAACAGCCCTACCAGGGAGGTGTAGGTAATGAGAAGATACAGAAGATGTCAGAGAGCAAAGAGGGGCTGGTATGGTTAGTAGGGATGGGTCTGGGGTGGCAACAATTGGCGGGAAAGAGAGGTGGTGGCTAGAAATAAAGGTGAGAAAATTCACAAAATCCTTCTTCCATCAAGATTAGTAAACAGAGATGGACAAATGGTTTGAATTGGTGACAATTATTTGAAAAAATTAAAAACCCTGAGTTTAATTTGTTAAAAGGTTTGAATTTTGGGGTTTATATGGAATTTCCCATAAAATTAATGAAAATAAAATCTAAAGCTATTACGTGATTGTAGATAAGTGTCGCAGTGGCCCACATGTAATGTGAGTGAGGCCAACATCTTAATATTGGTAGCCACATCAAAGGAGGTCAATAGTGTCTACCAATTATCCCAGGCAAGGGGTGACTATCTAGGCATGATAAGAAAGTCTCAGGGACTAGGCATGGCAAGGATTCAACAAAAGGATGACAACTAATTATACACTGAAATACAAATAAAAAAGTTAACACTGCATACAAGAATCTTTCTTTTTTGGTGGCAACTTCACAATTCATGATTACAAAGTTACTCTCTTTTTGAACACCTGAAACTAGAATTTTTCATATTTCTTATTTTCTTCCCAACATTGCAAAGACCAACTACAACAACGAAACAATCAAAAAAAGATGCTATAATCCCAAATTTAGTTTTACATGTAGAACAATAATAGTAATAGTTCAAAATTAAATGTTCCGAAAAACAATACACTCAAAATAGAGTAGATACTGTTCAAATAATTGTATAAAAGACTCTGGACTCATTCCTTCTCAATAGAATTTCAAACACCATAATAGAGAAAACTATATGCAGGACAAGTCCCCAAAATTATTTGACGGACATATGCAATTCTGCAAATTGAATCACAAAGCTGAATTCAAGATGAACTTTTGTTGTATTATCTTACCATTTTGGGATTCTCATAGGCAATTCTCCCACAAAGTGTGCAAATAGGTCTCATCTTCTCCTCCCCATCAGGTATCTCATGCTTTGTGGGGCCACCACATAGCTGACAGAAGTTGATCTTCCGTGTTTTCCCCTGCATTTTGGTATATATTACTACAATTTCAAGAAACAAAGAGGAGAGGGTCTGGAGAAGGAAAAAGACGAAAACATGCACGCTGGCACACACATATTTGCACTTGTAAGTTCAAGCTTAAATTACAGTACGCATAAAATTGAGATTTTTTATTATTATTAATTAATTAATTGCATTATTAAAATCAGTCTTATTTTCTCTTATATTTGGAACTTAGAGGCGACAGTGGATTCTTATGCAGAGGTGCAAGGCTCGGTGGTGGTGTGGAATGTTGGGTTGCGACGTGAAGTGCAGGATTGGGAGGTTGGACAGTTGTTGGATCTGTTGGGTTTTTTGTATGGGCTTCGATTTGGCGGGTTTGGAGAGGACACTATGAGGTGGGAATGCCCGAAGTCCAAAGGGATTTTTTTGGTATCTTCTTTTTATCATAGGCTTCTGGGAGGGGATGAGTTGCCATTCCCATGGAAGAGTGTTTGGGTGGTGGGTTATCCGTCCAAAGTCGCTTTCTTTGTGTGGACAGCAACGTTCCGACGTATTTTGACGATTGATAACTTGATTCGTCGTGGGCATATTTTGGTCAATTGGTGTTGTTTGTGTTGTGGAGCTATGGAGACAGTGGACCATTTGCTTATTTTCTGTCCAGTTGTTTCACGCCTTTGGATGTCTATAGTTGCTATCTTCGGTTTGGCTTGGGTTCAACCGGGGACCGTAAGGGCGGTATTACAAAGTTGGGTTGGGGGAAGGGTTGGGAGGAGACGGCAGAAGGCTTGGTTATTGACTGGCCATTGTCTTATATGACTAGTTTGGTTGGAGCATAATAGGTGGGGGTTTTTTGGGGGAGATGCGTTCCACAGCCTGTTTGGAGTGGCGTTTGTTCATTGTGTTGCACAGTTGGATAACGTTGACAGTGGACCCAGATATTTTGTCTTTTGTTGATTTTGTAGAGGACTTGACTCGATAGGTCTTTTGTTTTTGCCTTGTTATTTAGTGCAGTTTCGGTTTCAGCAGTTTTCTGATTGTTAGGCTCGTTTTTGTAATTCTTTGCATCGTCTTGATACTTTCTCAATAAAGTGTGCTTATTTATCAAAAAAAAAATTAAATTCTACATATGAGGCACTTAGTTACACTTTAATTTGGCTTGGTTAAGAGACACAACTAGAGCCCAAATCTTTTCCCCCCAAAATTTATGCTTTATTTTGAATTAAAGCACTTAGGGAAGTGCTTGGAAATATCCTTTCCCGCCTTTTTCTAGCTTGGCAAGCCATGTGGCCTTTATACATGAGGGAGACATATTTTTTTATATGTAGCTTTCTTGGAAGACCTTGTTTCTCTCTCCCTCAATTATTCTATTGAAACTTAACATGTGGCACTTGAGGGAAAACTTGGCGACCAAGTGTGGCATCTCTTGAATGTGAATTTGGCCCCATTTGGGTTACATTATTTCACCCACCAAAAGGAGACAAAGGCAGCATCCCTGCTGCTATTTCTGTGAGAACTTCCTTGAGAACTACCTTATTTATTTTTTTTTTTTTTGGTCTCTCTTGCTTTTCCTTAACAAGGGCGACGCAGCCCTCTTCCCCTTCCCAAACCTGCCTAGCCGAGGGCCATATTGCTCCCCTCTCTTTCTTGGTAGCTCCCTCACATACGAGGAAAGAAGAAGGCCAAGACAGACCCCTTTTTCCCCTTGCTGACAGCTTTGGCCAAGAGCCATACTCCCCCTTTGTTGTGTTTTCTTCCACCTCATCCTCAAATGGTCCACAGACGAGGTCTACGAACTCAAACCCTTTCCAATACACTAGTCTTCTGTTACTTGGAAGCTCCTTGGAGGCTTAGAAGAGCCATGGAAAAAGCTTCAAGTCTCTTGGAACTTCAATGGAGCACCAGAAGCGCTACTCTTTCTGGGAAATTCTCATAGCTTCTCTTTCCCCCTCTTGGTTTTGGCAAACTTGGTAAGGCCTGAAAGAGATAGGATTCTGCTGGAAATTGTGTTCATACATATGGAAATTGTGTTCATGTATATAATATGATAGTGGTAGATAGTGGTAATATATAATATGTAAGTGGCATATAGTGGGTTATGATGATGTTTGTAATATCTCCTATATAAGGAGTGTCATTTGGTCTTGTAAGATAAGAAGTTTTGAATATAACAGAAATATATTCCTTCTTCCTCATATTCTTGGTTTTGGCAACCTTGGTAAGGCTTGAAAGAGATAGGATTCAATTTACTCTCTAAATATATTTGTATCCACGGTTAAGTTAACTTTAGAACGCTTGAGATGCATGTTTGGGTTTCTATAAAATGATTCAAGTACGTTGGCCATTTTGAAAAGCATATGCTTTGCAGAGCATGTCATAAGGATTCCACTTTCAGTAGTGTTCGAGTATGTTGGACATTTTGAAAAGCATGCCTAAATTGTTTTCTATGCTTTGAAATTAAGGATTCTGGTTTCAATAGTGTTTTGCTAGTGTGTTTACAAAGTACGTACGGGTTATTTAAGCATGCATTCCTCTCTTGAAAATGATTTATGAAAGTATGTGGTACATATGTAGTTTTCCCCAAACTCAGTGCAAGGATTTTCTGAAAATTAGGGCCTTTGTCAACCAAGGTGACCTATCTTGAAATTGAGACTTGAATGACATTTTTAGGATATAAAAATGTAGAAAGATGCAATGATTTTTAATATGCCTAAACTAGGTTATTCTTGAAGAAAACTATGAAATCGGGCTTTTTATGTACTAGTATTGAAAATCATGAAATGGGTAATTGGTATATTGAACATGTGAATATAATGGTAAGTGTGGGAATTGTAAAATGCTCTTCATTTAATTACCTTAATCTAGTTTGCTCCAATGGGGTTTAGAAATCCGGGGCTTCATAGTACAGGAATGATAAAAGTAACTAACAAAGAAAACTGATATTTTCTTGCATGTCTCCACCTGATCGAATAATACATAAATCAATTTGCTTCCCTTGCTATGACTAGTTAAGACTATTGCACTATGAATTGAGAGAATCCCAATGATTACGCAATCAAAAAATCTCCAATGTTGTTCATTACAAGTTATTTATCAAATAAGTAAATAAAAATTGTTCATTACAAGTCCAAAAAAATCAAGATCACACACACAACTCCACCATTAAATAAACATCAAGACACCTAAAACCCATTTCCTTCTCCATAAAACTTATTACATTATCATGAAAGAAATTATGCTCTATTCATACACTACATATCTCAAGATAACCCTTATTTCAATACAGTACCAACAACCACAACCAACCGAACTTCAACTCAAACTCGGTAAAGAAGCATTTATAAAGTATCACAATAACCCACAAATAATAATCTAATCATGAAATTCAGTTAAAGAAGAAACATCATCTTAGCACATTGTCAACAAAGTAGAGATTAATTATGACATACCCAAAAGAATGGAATAAACATCCAAGAAATCCAAACAAAACCCATAAAAATTAACATTAATGGCAATCAATAAAACTCACAGTTGACTGAAACGCAACAGAAGATGACGATGAAGAACTTGCATCTGGGTTTGACTCAGCACGAGTATGAGACACGCGAAATGATCGGAAATGACCCTTGCGAGCTGATGAAGTGGGCATCATAAGATTCATAACCTATTCAAATCTCACAAATCATTTAAACGTATTTGATACTGCATCCTTGTTTAACTTCACAGAGTTTTAATTCATTTCAAACTGCTAATTTTTACATCATCAATATGTTATGAAACTGGTGTCCACAAAGCAACATCACAGTAAATGAAGATAGAAGAAGTTGTGAATGAAAAGAGAGGTTTACTCCTCAATGCAATATTCTTTCACAATTACTAATGATGCTTGCTTTAATTTGATATATGACCACTCTATAACACAAAGTCACATACAATTTACAAATAACATAGTTTTTCTGACTATTCCTGAAGATACTGTAAAATTTTCACCAATTTTTTTGGTCAACGCTTTTCCTCCAAATTGTACCAGAACCTTCTAAATCAACAGGGTTCTCTAAAGCAGTTACTTCCTGGATCAAAGAGTACAGTGTTCCCTTATAAATTTGTACATAATTCTTCAACACAAAAATCAAGAACTGCAGCTCATTCTCAAGCTAACTAACATGATTAATTCAACATCGCACATCTCAGGTATGATAATTGTAAAAAAATGCATATACTCAAGTAGAAATTGGTATTCTCAATACTAATGCAACTGAAAGGTGGTCTTAAAAATATGTTTAGTGTGCATCTTGGAGCAACACCTAACAAGTAGTCACCAAATAGTCGCCGTAAACATATATCAAAATTTTTATGAGGATAATTGGATTATAAAGCCCAAAAAGAAAAAATATACACATCATAAACAAGCAAAAATAATAATATTACTATAAAATCATACCTTGGATGAATCTCTATAAGCACCTCCACCCTAAAAAAATGGGAAAAATTATAGCTTGTTCAGTTTAGACCACGACGATGACAGAAAGGAGCAGTACTGTAAAATCTATAGCATTTCACTCCATAAAATTTAGAATCAATAACAAATGAAAATTCAAGGGTCTGCTATATTTGGAGGGGGGAAAAAAAGAAAAGGTATAGAGTAATGGGTATGGTTATTTGGTGGCTAAAAAGCCCAAATCTTTCCAAGAATACTGCTAATTGTATCTCTGAAACCCAAAAAGAAATAGCATTTCACTCCATAAAACTAAGAACTAAGAATCAATAACAAATGAAAATTCATGGGTCTGCTATATTTAGGAAAAAAGATTAAATATATGGGTATATGTTTTTTGGTGGCTAAAAGCCCAAATCTTTCCAAGAAAACTGCTAATTATATCTCTGAAACACAAAAACAAATAGCATTTCACTCCATAAAACTTAGAATCAGTAACAAATGAAAATTCATAGGCCTGCTATATTCAATATCATACTCACAAGCATGTATTCATACATACATAGAGAGAGAGAGAGAGAGAGAGAGAGAGAGAGAGAGACTGACAGAATCCCAATTGGTGGGTCTACTGCGATCAAATATAGGAGTGGAATGAAAGAGGGCGGCCATGAGATTAAAAGGGTTAGAGTGAGAATTGAGTACTGCTGGTCTCACTGCCCTATTCATGCCCTCTCCAAATTCAACTTCGATGATGAGAGAGAGAGAGAGAGAGAGAGAGAGAGAGAGAGAGTCTCTGAATCCAGCGACCCAGAACCAGAAGGCGACAACCAAGAAGAATTAACGGCAAACAGTGTAGGGCGAGTCGACTCGGAAACTCGGAGGAGGACAGATGGAGATAAGGCTGTAAAACCAGCCAATCAGATCCAACAAAGTTGTTCCAACTTTTTTTGTTTTTGTTTTTGTTTTTGTTTTTGCTAAATTGAAAAATGAATTTCAGAATACATTCTGAGATTTAGCTTGATAATGTTTTTGGAATTTTTTACTAAACTCATGTAATTTTGTATCTAATTTACCAAATTCATGTTATTTTCAACATATTTATCAAATGTGTTTTTTTTTTTTAACAAAAAATAAAAAGATGCTTTGATGGGTCATCACTGCATCTGCAGGCCTAGACTTTGGACAGTCAATTACGACCTAATTTAACTCAATCCAAAAGAAAGATCCACCACCGAGACACCATCCAATCCAAAAGAAGATGGTGGGCATAACTTAACTTAGCCAAGTTTGGCTATAAAGAAAAAAGTGCACTTATTTCATCTTTTTATCTTTTTTGGGTCACATCAATCAACATCTCCTCTCTATTTTTTTTACACATAATACAAAAAAAATCAAAAAGTACACTTATTAGTCTTTCCAAACTAGGCCTTAATCTAATAGAAGGGATCCACCACCAATGGCAGAGCCATAGTGGGTCCAGGGGGTCACATGCCCTCCTGGGTTTTGGAATAAATTTTTTTTTTTTAAAAATAAAGATATTACGATAAGTTATATTATTATTTATGAAAAATTCAATACAATAGTGATGTCTATCATTATTGACATATAATTATAATTAATCTTAATGAAGATATACAATTTATTGAATTGTTAGTTACATTTGACATTTAGGGTTCATCCTCTATGTGTTTCTTTACTATTGATTCGCGATATCATATGTCAGTGATGACGTGGTATTATTCAGTGACGGAGCCAATAAATTAAATTAGATAGGGCACTTATTAATTATAATATTAAAAATTTTTACAAAAATATTTCACATAAATTTTTACGATTGACTTTAAGAAATATATATATATATATATTATTTGTAATTACTATATCATAGACAATATAAAAAAAAAAAATCATAGATGTAAGTTTTAAATAATTATACAATGATAAAGTAATTTTTTATACAAATTTTCAATAAAAATTCAATATAATAGTAATACCACGTCATCATTGACATATGATATCACCAACCAATAATAAAGAAACACATATATGATGAACCTCACATGTCAAATGTAACTAACAATTTTTTAGTAATAATAGACATCACCATTATATTGCCTCTGTTTGGCAAGTTAGTTTATGGGCTTTTTGACTATTTTAGCCACAAAAGGCAAAATAGGTTATTTTAGCCACAACAAACAAAACATCACATCCAACCTATAATTATTACTCTTCTCTCACACACTCTTCTCTCACAAAAAAAGTCAGAAAAAGCCAAAAAGTCCTTCCCAAACCAAATTTTTTAGCCCAGGCTAAAATAGCCAAAAAAGTCAAAACGCCAAAAAGCCAACTCACTTTCCAAACGAAGCCTGAAATTTTCATAGATAATAATATGACTTATTGTAATATCTTCAATAAAAAAAAATAACCATTATTATTCTTATAATTTTAAAAATGTCATTGATATTTCACTCTAAATAATATTTTATAATTTTTTTATTTAAAATATTTTATTTATGTTTGTAAAAAAATAAAATAAAATAAATTCCAAAACCCAGGGGGCACATGACCCCCTGGACCACAATGATAAAGTAATTTTTTATACAAAATTTCAATAAAAATTCAATATAATAGTAATACCACGTCATCATTGACATATGATATCACCAATCAATAATAAAGAAACACGTATATGATGAACCTCACATGTCAAATGTAATTAACAATTTTAATAAATTCCAAATTTTAGTAATAATAGACATCACCATTATATTGTCTTTGTTTGGCAAGTTATAGTTTATGGGCTTTTTTGACTATTTTAGCCACAAAAGGCAAAATAGGTTATTTTAGCTACAACAAACAAAACATCACATTCAACCTATAATTATTACACTCTTCTCTCACACACTCTTCTCTCACAAAAAAGTCAGAAAAAGCCAAAAAGTTCTTCCCAAACCAAATTTTTTAGCCCAGGCTAAAATAGTCAAAAAAAACAAAAAGCCAAAAAGCCAACCCACTTCCCAAACGAAGCCTGAAATTTTCATAATATTTTATAATTTTTTTATATTAAAACACCTTTAATTACACACACCATCTCTCTCTTCTCTCGAACCCTAATTTCAATTCCTTTCAATATTCTTACCCCTCGTAAAGGTAATTCCTTCACTTCTAATTTGAAAATTCCTGCGTATATTATTTGATTTGAAAGTGTTTATCAATCAATTTGATTCTAATTTAGGTACACAATTGTTGTTCTGCTTTTACACTTTGTATTCACGTAATCATATTAATGGGATTTGTTTGACTTTGCTTGTACTATATATATATATATATATATATATCTTGCAATTAATCGTAAAATTTATATGAAATATTTTTGTAAAAAATTTGAACGTTATAACTAATAAATGTCCCATCTGATTTAATTTATTGGCTCTGCCATTGTCTACCACCGAGATACCATCCAATCCAAAAGAAGGTGGTGGGCCTAATTTAACCCAATCCAAAAGAATGGACCCACCATCGAGACACCAAATGCTATGCCATAGATGAGCCCAAATTCTAAAAGAAAGAACTCACCATCGAGACACCAAACACTACGCAACAAACGAGCCCAGATTTTGAGGGGAGTATAGATGAAGTCTCCGAAAAGAGCTAGCTGCAAAGTATGAGAATTCAAAATTCACTCCTCTTAAGAATCAAACTTGGATACTCCTCTTAAGAATCAAACTTGGATCACACCTGTAGAGAATAATGCCTTCCCTACTAGGCCACACCCTAATAGTTATCAAATGTTATTTTGAAATCATGTTTTGATATCACAAATTTAATAGCACAAAAAAAAAAAAAAAATTTAAAATAAAAGTCGTGTATGAAAAATTCGAAAGTTTTAAGCGCTCAAATAAATTACCATTTATGTCAAAACATCAACATCCAATGTTAGTTTCCTATTTATGTGAAACTTAAAGCTCATATGTTGTTTTCCTATTTGTCAATTATAAAATCGTAGTTTACAAAATTCAACGTTGAGCGGCGGGTACTAAGCAGCTTGTTTGATTTTGATTTTTTGAAAATAGTTTTTAAAAAATTTTATTTTTTTATTTTTCACATTTTAATATTTTTAATGAATTTTTTTAATATTTTAAGTAAATTTTTTTTTTTAATTTTTAGACATACATAACATAAATACGCTTAAAAAATATAATATTTGTGAAAAAAATCTTTAAAAAATACACTAAATACCAAAAAAATATAAAAAATGAAAATTCATTATATTTTTCTTATTTTTGTGTATTTATTAAATTTTTAAAATATTTTTTCACGAATATTTTACTATTTACATACATTTAAGTAAGGTGCATCTAAAAAAATATAAAAAAAATTACTTAAAATTTACAAAATATTCACTAAAAACAAAAAAATACGAAAAATAAAAAACTCAATTTTCAGAAAACTGAAACTAAAGACACTGAATTTTACGCCAAAAATCTTCCATGTCCTATTGACGTTATTTCAAACACTTATTAGCATCAAACACATATTGGTGGATAGCAATACACAACTGTAGAGGGTCAAAAATTAAAATTGAAATTAAGTATGGATCTAAGTGCGGAGGTCACCCCGGTTAGGCGACCAAGAATAATTAAAGAAGTATAGGCCAAAACCTAAGAGAAGTGGGCCAACAGTAAGCGACCAAGAATAATTAAAGAAGTATAGGCCAAAACCCAAGAGAAGTGGGCCAACAGTGGGCCGGAGTAAGTCCAACCTGCCAAGGGTCCAAACGAACTCCATGAAAAAAAAAAAAACGTCTAAGTCAATTGTGGAGGCAACACTGGCAGCTGGTCAATTTGCAGAGACACTTTGTCCCAACGCCGCCATTCCTAGTATTCTCGGCGCTGCCATCTCAAGTATTGCTGATGCCGCCATTTGAAGTTATTGAGGGAAAGAGAAAACTTGAGCAATTAAGTTGCAGAGACAACACTTGCAACGACCAAATTGTAGAGGTACTTTGTCTACGCCGCCATCTCTAATATTGTCAGCGTCGCTATTTGAACTTGCTACGGGAAACAGCCATCGTAGTAACTATAATCACTACAATTAACTTGCGGAAGGAATGCCCCACCAAGGTGATAGCAACCTTTGGGAGATGCTTCCCCTCTATAAGTAGAAACTAATGCTTGGTGCTGATAGTAGGCCCCAAGGCATTACTAGACCGTGCTAATAGCAGGCCATGAAGCTCACTACCTTGGCGCTGATAGCAGGCCCTAAAGTTTACTGGTTGGAGCTGATAGTAGGGCCAGAGATATGAATGTACCGTGGTAACCCTATGAAGATGGGAACAAGACAACTCGAGAGTGAGGGGCTTCCTTTTCTATTACCTAGGTCATTGATCTGCCTTGGTTGCACAGGTAGGACGAAGGAAGCCTCCTTGGACTTGGTATTAAGGCATAGCATGGCTGATAGCAGGCTTAGCTGTGGTTTTCACCCTGGGAAGCTGTGGAGTTTGTGGTTAGGTGGCTCAGGATGGAGGCTTCGTTGAGGTAAACATGAAACATGGCTAATAGTAGGCTATGAAGTCTTAAGAATGTATGTCTAAACTAAACTGAATTGAGAAGGCAAGTGCAATAGTAAATATTACCGCTGCAAGTGCACTTGTTGAGGTTCAAGCTGAGGAGGCAAGTTACTACGGCAAACACTCCCGCCACAAGTGCTCTTGATGAGGCATCTATGCCAAACAGATAGTACATAGTACATGCAAAGGGACACGTTGCACCTTTAGCTTAGTGGTCCAATGTAGAATATTCCATGTGATTCTTAGGGACACATTTCCTTACTTTATTTGGCTACTTGGTATCCTTCGATGCCAAGGAACATCCTATAAATAGGACCTATTTCCCAAGTCCAATAAAAGGATTTTTGGAGATTTGGGGAGATGTTGCCAATTTGTGCATTGCTATTCTTTTCTCCTTAAACCACTTACTCTACCCTTACCCAACTGCTCATTCTCCAACTTTCCCAGATTTTGTTGATTCATTTCTTCAGCGAGCAAGTCCAAATCTGTTGTACCACTGATATAGTTTTGCCTCTCTAATTACTCTTATAGACACCCCATTTTGACCAGCCCTAAGACTTGGGCGTTTTCGGTTGATTACCTGATGATGACAATCAGAATGTGTTTCTCATAGAATTCTTAGTAAAAGAGATAGAATTTGAACTTTAATCCCAACCTTTACACATTTTTTTTGCCAAACTATTTTAGACCTTAAAACCCTCTTTTCAAAATATTTTCTCAAATGTTTTTACGATATTCCGAAACTCCCATTTCAATTAAAATATTGCACTTTTTAGTAAACCGAGTAAGGATAAAGTGGAAACAAATGGAAGGAAGGTGAACTCTTTGAAAATATTTTAAAAATATCTTCTTTATAGGTTTGGATTTGAAGGAAACAGGAGGGGATGGAAGAAAACTAATTGAGGAAAAAAATAAACATCAAATCATTAAGAAAGAAATGAACAGCTTTTACTAAATTAGGCATATCTCTTTGTACATTTGGTATTTAGATGTGAGGCCACCACCATTAGAAATTAAACTTCTGGGGCTTCAATTTAGACTTAAGAACCACCTGAAACCAAGTCCGGATAAGGGAGATATGCCCATTTGAAGTTAGACTTAAGGGCTGACCCAAGGGAAATGAACAACCTTCACTAAATTAGGCATATATCTTTGTACACTTAGACTTTAAATGTGAGGCCATGACTATTGGAAAGTAGACTTCTGGGGCTTGAATTTAGACCCAAGAACCACCTAAAACTAAGTCCGGATAAAGGAGATATACCCATTTGAAGTTGAGTTTAAGAGTAGATTTTGTTGACCTGGCCCAAGGAAAATGAACAACTTTCACTAAATTAGGCATAACTCTTTGTACACTTGGAATTTAAATATGAGGCCACCACCATTGGAAAGTAGACTTCTAGGGCTTCAATTTAGATCCAAGAATCACCTAAAACCAAGTCCGGATAAGGGAGATATGCCCATTTGAAGTTGGGCTTAATAACAGATTTTGTTGACTTGGCCCAAAACAGTAGCAGCCTTGTTTTTCTTGGTTTTGGTTCGGTTGGGACACCCTATTTGCCTATTTTCTGATCCATTCAAGTGCACCCACTCATCCTCCATTATACCTAATCATCCCTCCACTACTACAAAAACAGATAAAGATCACACTTTTTTTGTGTGATTTATGTTATTTAATCACACTTTTTAAGTTTTATCAAAGTGTGATCTTTGGGAGTGTGATTAAAAAGGATCATTTTTAATCACATGTTTTAAGTGTGATTAATAACATTTAGATTACATATTTTAAATGTGATCAATAACATTTAAATCACATCTTTTAAGTAGAATTAATAACTAATAAAACCAGTAATAATAAACATTTAGATCACATCTTTTAAGTGTGATTAATAATTAATAAAACTTGTGATAATAAATATTTAGATCACAGATTTAAGTGTGATTAATATCTAATAAAACATGTGATTAATAATGAGATAAGATCACACGTTATATGCATTTCTCATCACAGTTAATGCGTATGATAAAAAAAAAGTTCAACATATTTGAAGAATAATCAATATTATTTTTGTACGCGCATTTGAAAAATATAATATACACTATATACTATACTTTGAATCACAACCACACATTGAATGGAATAACGTTATATATTTCATAAATGAAAGTTAAATATGTTCAAAAATATATACAAAAGAATTAAACAAAAAATTTTAAATTGTGCTTACATATATTAAAAAATGAAAAAACTTGAAAAACTAAGTTCTTGAATTCTTTGATCATATTTTGCATCTCTTTAAAAAATTTCTGACCTGAAAAATGAAAACACAAATTAATTCAAAAACTGCTAGAAGTATATGAATAAACTAACTATTTGTAGAGATTGTTCTAGTCTTACAAAAGACAGCACTTAGTAATTTATGAATAATTATTAACCTTGAATCATTTTTGTTTTGATCAGCAAAACAACAAATATTTAATTAAAAATTGCAATAATAGCACACATATAACTACCCTTCTGCTACCATCATTTGATATCTTAATTATCTTTTCAACTTCTTCAACTCTAAAATAGAATTGGAACTGAAGAAGAGTTATTAAAATGTCAACTATGCTAAGAGTACAAACCTGTTAGTCTTAACAGCATCAAATTTAGTCATCTAATCAAAGAGACCAGGTTGCAATCTCTAGATTTTACACAAATGGAAGGAGAGCGTCTAATGCTCATCATTTGATATCTTAATTATCTTTTCAACCTCTTCAACTCTAAAATAGTATTGGAACTGAAGAAGAGTTATTAAAATGTCAACTATGCTAAGAGTACAAACCTGTTAGTCTTAACAGCATCAAATTTAGTCATCTAATCAAAGAGACCAGGTTGCAATCTCTAGATTTTACACAAATGGAAGGAGAGCGTCTAATGCTTAAATCAACATTATGATTGAATAAGTATTCCATTCTAGTTCACGAAACATAGCATAAAGGCTTAAATCTCCACAGAAAGTGCCTACAAGCAACAGTAAGAGAAACGAAGAGTGGGAGAGTGTTTACTTGATAATTGCCAAATTAGGAAACTTACAAAGTCTAATTCAGTTAAAACCAAAAGAAACTTTTGTATCTCAAAAACAGAATCATAGTCAAATAGAACAAAACGCTTTGATCAAAATATACAGATTTATGTATGTTAAATCACCGAATATCAATTAAAACAATAACAAATCAAATGCGAGAAATAAAATAATTGAATCAAATTTATGAGATAGAGATAAGAATTCGTACTGGGTTAGAGTACAAAGTTGACGCCATTAACTTAGTCTAGTTCGGAACAATTTTGAGGACCAATTCAGTTCCGATCAAATCACCTACATGCTTTGTAGATTCAGCCCTGTAAATAGATTATTCGAATCACAAGAAGAAAGAATTTCATAGGTTCAATCTATATTTTAAGTGGATTCCACTCTCACCCTATGTGAGAGATTAAGGTCCAGTTCTATGATTAAATATTTTATCTTCAAAATTGAATTGTAGGATCAACGACTTCCAACCGAGAAAGAAAACTACTCTTAAAACCATTTTTTCAATTAAACAAGTCGTCCATCTAGATATAACTACAAAAATATTTGATGCACAATTAAAACATAATTCATTAAACAATTATGTTTGTCTATAAGGATAATAAGATCAAAGCATAAAGGACTAACCTTCTCAGATCAAGCAACCTTGGGTGGCCATATGACCCATTCCATCGATTCTTGCTTCAAGCTCTGCTGCAAACAAACAAACAAACAAACAATAATTAGGTGCATGTGTTTCTTAGTATATTTTGTCACATGGATGAGAATCTTCACGAGTTCATCTTGTATGCAGATGAACAAATGGTAATGATAATGAAGACCACAAGGGCAAGGTCAGAAAAAATGTATTCATGTTTTGGCTCATAACTGCATACACAATAGCTAATCATTAAAGAAATAGTATGCAGTCAAATAAAAAAATCAAAAGTATTAAACAAATTCATTGACTTACGACTTCTTCTAAGCAATCAACTAAGTATTTTGAAAAGCACCCAAAACGCAAGAAAAATATTACCAGGTCAATACTGAGACATTCTCAAGAGTTCAATGAAGTCACTTCTTGCAAAATTAGAGAGAATTGGATTTCAATTATAGACTTCAAAATGCTTATACAATGGCCAAACGAGTACTTTAACAATGTAAAGTATCCAAAGTGTAATTTAAATGCCCAACATGATTCAAATTTATCGAAGGAGACAATAATGTCCATCAACTAATTCCAAATAAGTTTTATATTGTTTGCAACACAAACTTGACTATTTTTTTAATGGAATTTTTTTTTTAAAATGTACAAATAATTTAAAACAAGCATAAGTCAACAACTGATAAATGTTGAACTTCAGCATAAATTTAAACAAAAAAAAAAATGAACATAAACCTATAGAACCTATTCTAATTAGGAGAGACCTTTTTTTGCAAAGTGGCCTTTCTTAAAATATTGATTAGATGCTTTTCAAAATATGTGGTCTGCTTTTTCAATGTGGACTGGACATTCTAAAAAAAATAGACAATAAAAAATGTAAAGAGTTACTACCTAATGCAAACACTTATACACAAAAACCACCAAGACTTTTGCAAGCACTACTAAGTAGTTGTTATCAGCAAGCTACAACCTGTTCCTCTACAGCTGTTGATTTCGTAGCTCCTTTGATTCTTGTCCCTATACTCAAAGATTGTTATCACATAATATCAACAATTCTTTTGATGAGTATTGAAAGGAATTATGAGACGGTTGAAGTACAATTTCAATGGATTGAAAAGAATTGGCCAAGTTAAAAAATTCTAATGCTATAGAAACTCTATTTGTATGTATTTCTTGCTTCTAATATATCAAATAGATATCAAATACCCCAAATATCATAGAATTCATCATCACAAAATCAAAATTTATAACATTCTAAAGCATTTTAATAATGATCAATAAATCTAATAAAAAAAATAATGGTCAGCAAATTTATTAAGTAATCCCAACTGTGATGTATAGTTTTTGCTTGGTATTGTTCAGGGTTCGCCCCTTATGGTGTTGTTTGGTCTATAAAGTATTGTACTCATCAACAAATAGAACGACCACATTAAAGTTAACGCACTAACCTGTCAACAAAAGAATAAGCTTGTGCTTCAAACAAAACCTTGCCCACTATAGTCTAACTTGTCAAGGGTATTTTTTAATTTTAAAGATGTGATTTCTACTAGTTGTAAGAATTCACTCAACTGCTATACCTTCTGAAATCAACCCACCTTGGATTTTGTATAGATTTTGAAACTCTCAAACTCACAAATTCACAATGCTGGCCTGATTAAAAACAATCCACCTCTGTTTTTTTATATGGGTTTTGCATCTCCCTACCTCACAAATCTTGAAATCTTCTTGACTATATAAGATTTTAATGACAGCCCATCTCTAATTTTGATGTGGTTTTGTTCCCTCAATCTCACACTTGTTAATTTCTTACCCTAAACTACAAATTTTCACTTCCCAGATCTTCTAATGACAAAATACTCAAAATCTTTATTGGTAGAATTTCACCAACACCAAATCTGTTTTTTGATTTTTCACTTAGATTTGCTAACCCACCAATCTCAGATTTTCAATTTTCTTGTTGTAAACTTAAATTCAGGAAAGGATGAATAGATAGTCTTTGGGCACATTGAACACAAATAATACAATAAAAAAATTCAAAAAATAGTCTTTAACTATGTAATCTTCGCCTGAGTTTGTTCATTTACCCAACAAGAAGTTCGAAGAAACACATACAAAGAAAATTCAAAGTACCAACCTTTACTTGTCAAGTTCGTATGAGACAAAACTCAATAAAACCCACCAAAGATGTTGATTTTTAGAGTCGGCATTGATAGTTGGAAAGTATCATATGAAAGCTAGTGAGAGAGAATAATGAGAAATGCATGCAGGTGAGAAAGAGAGTGAAACAAAAATCTAATGAAGAGTAATCATAGAAAGAGTTCACATATGAAATTGATGAGTGTTTGTTAGTGTTAAATTGGGAATTCTAGAAAAACATAGACATTGATGGATAATGGGTTACAGATGAAATTGAGTTGGGTACCAAAGCATTTAACTCAAATTCCAATGCTAATACCTATATCTACATTCACATATATAAAAAACGAGTATGGTGAGAATCGATTGAATTACCTGTAGCTCTCTAGGGTTTGGTCGTCCTTCAAGATCTGCCATCGCCGGCACTAAGGTGGTGGTTCTGTGGCAGAAGGAGGTGCTGCGCGATGGGCAGCGGTGGAGCGATGATGGCAGATCCAACATTGATGGTGATTGTTGTTGTTGGAGACGAGAGTTTCAACGCTAGGGTTTCTACAGGGGAGAGAAAGATAATAAAACCCTAGTTATTGCTAAGTGAGTGGTGAGAAGGGGAGAGGGGAAGACGGGGAAAGAGAGGGTTTGATTTGTTTGTGTTTCCATTGTGATACTATATATATATATAAATAAATATAATCACACTTAATTAAAAATATATATAATCACACTTAATTAAAGAGTGAAATAAAAAATAAATATTATCACACTTAATCAAATTAAGTGTGATTAAAATATCAATCTAATTTTTTTATCACACGTCTAATAAAAGTGAGATATTTTCATTTTCTAAAGTGTGATCTTTAACTGTTTTTGTAGTAGTGCTCATTGTCAAAAAGAGGTTTTGTTTGAATCCATAAAGGAGTATCCCATGCAACCACCTTGAAAATTTGCTCTTCTATTACATTCTTGTCTCCCACCTTGTCTCGCACCTTCTTTTGACCTTTACTCTCCCTCATTGTCTATATAGAATGATCATATTGTAAGAGAGAGAGGACCACGAAATTGAAGAGAAAATAATGAGAAAATGGTGAAAAAAGAGAGAAAAATTGAGTTTTTGAGCAAAAAATATTCATAACTTCCAAATACACCCCATACCTTCCATAGCTACTGAAATTCCTCATTTCCATACACCAAAACCACTCCAAAAATTCTGATATAGGCAAAGATCAATTGCCATGATCATAAGAAATAGTGTTTAGTTGTTGAAAGTGATAAAAAATAAGAGAGGTAGCCACTTTTCCACCATACATACCTAGAGTTCCATTCTAGTTTTAAATTGAGGATTGAGAATACACTTCCTAAACTTAAGGGTAATCAAAAGGAAGTTTGGAAATCAAAAAGTTCAATCTTTCTTTGGAAGGTGAATTTCTAGTCTTTCATTTTCTTATATTTTTTATCTCATATTTATTTTCTTACTTCTTATTTCATAGTGTTTTGTTATAATCCAAGTGGTTTGTTTATCTCATATTTATTTTCTTACTTTATATTTCATAGTGTGTTGTTGTAATCTAAGTGGTTTGTTTAGCTTATAATTATTTATTTATTTATTTTTATTCGCTTGCTTTAATTTCATATCAGTTTTGTTGTAATCTTGCATGTTTTATCATATATTTGCTTTCTTGTTTTAGGTTCATTTTAGTTTTGTTGTAAGTTTGAATTTTTTTTTTTAAATTTTTTTTTGTTTTCTTATTTTTAATCTAACCGTTAGTGGTTAGTTGAGCTATCTACATATTTCTTGTGTTGTTCCTATTCTTGGTTTCGCAATAAGACAGGTTTTGCTAGGCCTAGTTGGTTGGCCGGCCGGCCTATTTGGCTCGTCGGTTAGCTTCTTTTGGACAAGATGGCGTAATCTCCCAATGTTGACCAATTTCCGCCAACGATTCCATGGAACATGAAGCTTTTATTTTATTTATTTTTATTATGAGTGTTTTGCGAAGTTTTTATTTGTGTAATATTCTCATCATCCCTCTCTAATTTGATTTGTAATTATTTTTTCAAGTGTTGTAATAATTCTCCATCCCCACTTCTTATCTATCCCATTCTTTAATCGTTTTCCACAACTGTGCATATGTATAATACTTACATGTCATCTATGCTTTTATATACATGATTCATGCCTAGATCCGACTAAATTTGCGTCTTTGTGCTTTAATTGATTATTACATGATTTTATGCGCTATCGCATGTTTTGCAATGTTTCACATGTCATGTTTTAGAAGCCGAATCTTTAGAAGCATTCTTGTGTATGTATTGCAGTAGGATTTTGTATATAGGATCATGCATATTTTACTAACTTTGTTTTGTAGCTGTTTGCGGGACGTCGGTAAATATGTAAGTTGTTATGTTTTAGCATCCCGCTTGTACATAATTTTTTTTATTATGTTTAGCATCTTACCATGTGACTATTTGCTTATGTGATATAATTGTATGAATGCAAGTGGATGGAGGTTGTGTCGCTTAATTTGTAATGATGCTGATTTTCATGTTTGTAAACTCAATTTATTTGGATTGTACATCTTCAAAACTCTTTCAAAACTACATGAAATCAAGTTGTTCTAAAGTTGGTGACATAGTCTATACTTGTATGCTTCACATAGTAAATTTTAGGATTTATTAAATAATCAAAACATGAACATATAAAGAAAATAAAATTCATATCATGACTAGTAAAGGCCGATCTTTTGATCGGGTGAGCGGGGGTGCTCAATTAATGACCTTCCCCTCTCATACCTAAGGTTCCAAACTGAGACAACTTTGGTTATAACGAACAGTGGTCTTGGCACAAGTCATGGGTGTAAATATAAGGTAAACGCAGCAGGAGGAAAAATTATGGTCATACTTTTTTCTGTAGAGTCTGAATTGAAGGATCTCGTGGGTAAATCACGTGCTTCCTGAATCTGATCAATCAACCCCGCAATGGAGTGATATTACAGAATGAATATCACCCACACAAGTCATAGTGTAAAATGGCTCTTGATCGTTGTATTTTGAGAGAGAGTCAGTATATGGGAAAAACATACGACATACGTTGTTTTTCTCTTAATCACCCATATCCCATATTATATCAGATATGTTGGATAATAATAAATCTATCCATATCAGTTATATCAGATATATAAGATATCCATATCAACTATGCATATCAGTTGATATGATAGATATAGATATCCTGAGTGGTTATCCAAATAGGTTTTGAATTCAAATTCAAACTTATTTGGATAAGGTTCAAAAGGTTCAAAAAAAGGTCATGCCACATGGGTGCCCAATTTCTAATATCTCCCACTCACATATGAGTTAGCATGACACTGCCACATCTCTATCTCAATCTCCTCAAAAAATGAACAATCTCATACTAGCCAATGCACCGTGCGACTGCTGAGAACACCTGCATGTGGGAGCTCTATACTAGAAACTCAAAATGAGCCAGCATAGAGACATCAACCCAAAAAGAACAAAAGTAGTGTCTCATATACCCTAGACCCATCTAATTACACCGGTCCAAAAAACATCTCTAATCTCTCAAAAAGAGCATGTTTGACCCTCTCAATCTTGTAATATATTCACACTCAATCTGCCTCTCATACAGAGCGTTGTGAGTTGCCGGCAGTGAATATACAACAGTGGTGTAATACTAGATGATCTTCCCTTTGCCCTCATGCCATTTATTTTAGGATTGGCCGTTTTCCCAATGATGTCCCTTAAGGCCGAATCATACATGACCGCAGGCAACATACCAAAGCAGCAGAACATCAACCCCTTACCTTATGACATAGTCAAAAGTCACAAAAGGGTACATAAATGAAAGTCATATCAATAATGACACGTAAGACTCACACGGTGAGGAAACAGGGATCCATTCTCTCACCTCATTACTCAGTCGCCAAGCACATATAGTATAAATACATGTTACGGTGGAGTAACTCTTCCAAAAAAGTGACGTCATCCTCGATGCACCGTACAAATATTAGTCTAGTCGTTTTCTAGCGCCTAACCCGAATTCTCTATTTGCTCGCCTTCTAGGCGCCAAATGAGATCTCGCATTTGGCTAATCATAACAGGCACAACATGGAAAGTGGGTACTAATATCCATGTTTGATCCTTAACACGACCTCATCTTGGTTGTAACCAAGGCGACATATATAGTGGATTATTTAAGCCTCTCTTGGCTCCAAATAAAAATAAACCACTAATCTCATCCTTGCTCGCTCCCAAGCGCCAAGGGCGATTGCTCGTGTGAGTGAGCCAATCTTGCCTGCTGACATCATCATCTGCTAATCATGATAACACAAACCATAATAGTGTCAACATCCCATTATCTCACAACAAATAAGTGATCGATCTAAAAAAAAGACCACAACTTGCGCAATTCTAGATTCCAAACATAAGCCTTATCAGCACGTCTTGCAAAAAGCATATACAACGGAATCCTCCATGTGCGCCTCACATGAAGTGATTCAAGATCACTACCTCTTGCACAATAACCTCTCTAAAGATATTTTGGTGACCAATTTGCGTTCATTCTTGATGTGTCCAACTAGCGCATTGAATCTTACAAGGAGCAAATTAATATGCTACTAGTAAAGCATTTTATCCACAGTCTAATGAGCAAGGTCAATGTCTAAACAACTCAGTTGACCATTTACCAAAGATAACACTTATCATGCCGACCGACCACTGGCTTGCGGCAAGTGAGAGTTGACTCACTTTCGGTGTAGACATGATGCCGCCCAGCCAACAGTTCTGTCAATGACTGGAACACTCAATTCCATAATATTCGGCCAAACGGATGGAGCTGTTAGGCAATCTAGCAAGACTTTCCATTTATATTCTGTAATCGAGCCCATACATGTGCATTTCGGCAATTCTGAGAACTCATAGCCAATTGCTCGGTAAAGCTCCAAAGCTACTTTTCATGTCATTTATTCGGCTTATTTATTCGGCATATCAGCAACTCTGCAAATTCACAAAACATTTCATGCAATGAAGAGCCACAGAACTTGTTCATGAAGAAGAAGAGGAAAAAGATATTTCTTTTGTTTTTATTGTAATAGTCTAAATTTTTGTGAACTTGAAGTTGTAATGAAATGATGAAACTCATCTTCTTAATTTTATTTTAGTTTTGTTTTTTTGTATTAAGGGGTAGAATGTAATTGTTTTGTAACTTCCTCTAACTCACAGAACGAAGGTTTATATTTGGAAATCCTTGTAAAATGAATCTATAGTTCAATGAGAAAGAAGCATATTGAATGAAATGTAGAGAGCAAAACACTGCTCATACTGGCTACTCGTCTTACACTTAATGACTAATTTATTTAAGCTCGCATTTCTTGGATGACGTGACTCTTGAATGTTACTTCATCCAATGATGCAACATTATTTACAAATCAAATTACATAACTTTATAACAGTTTTGCGTCATAATGGAAAGTCAACCAAATTATAAAAATGGTTAATCCTCAAAGACTTTGTCTTAAACTGCGCAACATTGATCCACTTTCTAAAAACAGGGGACTAGAGCCTTTGGTATTATCCTAGGCTCTTTATCATCTTGCGGAGCAATCATGAATGTTTCCTTCTCAATCACCCAGTGAGGACGTGGAAAATTTTCACATTTGCTACCACGCAACTAAGAATGTAGAGTATTCTTCTCTAATGGAGTAATCCATTAATAGGCACATCGCTCTCACTGTCCCTAGGATATTGGAAATTTCTTTTCATTCTCAACTAGGCTACATAGAGCGCTATGCTTAGAATTCTCTGTCTTATAGAGGTCCAAAAACTCTATTCACGTCACCTTTACTAAGAAAACTTTATGTGACTTAGTTACACTCCCACAAAGCTGCTTACCTATATGCACATGACCCGGAGGGTTTACATGACAGCATACAATAATGCGCCATAGAACTCTAGGTCTTAACTTCGCAACCTTATGAGAAGTAAAAATAAAGATAAGCTGCTTAATGGTTACAGATCGCCCATAGATGGCTCTCCACTAACCCATTACATAAATGGAGTGTAAAAATTTGATATAGAGGGCATTTAGCTAGGGATATAGGCAACAAACTAAAGTGCAATTCCCAATTGGGAAACATTTTGCGCCATTATCCACCTAACATTGACAATACTTAATTCCTTATCTCTACTACACCATTATGTTATTGAGTATTAGGAATAATAAATTTTCTAAGCACCCATTTCTCTTCACAAAGTTTTTTCTAAAATAACTCAAATAGATACTCGCCACCTTGGTCAAAACTAAAAGCACGAAAGCTGTTATCTAATTGATCTCAACCTCATATGTGCAATGTCAAAAATCATCTCAAAACTTTTGACTTATGGGAGATCAAATAGTCTTGACTCAGATGCGTATCGTAATCTATAAATGTGTCGAGATTGAGGCTTAGCTATCATATCCTTACACATATCTAGTCACAAATATCATAGTGGACTAAATGTGCCAAAACAAATGACCTTCTACGGCTTTCCTACTTATTTGTGCACACTCATTGCGAACAAAGTTACACATTCACATGAGAGTAGGATGTCATAAGCGAGTGGGCCCAGGAAGGTCTACTCAAACCATCGTGTCATCATCTCATTAATGTGATTAAGTATAATAAGCCACTGGTTCATGACCAATGTCATAAACTAATTTCAATCATCTTAAAGTGTGAGTTCTCGAAGACAAGTTTTAAAGGTTTAGGCCCAATTAGGTAATGACTCACGACTAATTCATATTCACTAGATCATAAAAGGATGTCATGGAGATATCAAGTGTGCCTAAGTCGCAAATTTAACTAGTAGGTGCTAATCCCCTGCACCTTCAAGTCAATTTTATTCTCCATACACTTTAATACATCTAGTTGAAAGATGACGATACTCCTCTTGCCATATCTATTTCTCACTTCATAGTTACTTGCAATTAATTCTACTATCCACAAAAAGGAGAGAAAAGCTATCAATCTATGATAGCTCCTGAAGTAACTTAAGCGCGAATTAGGCCAAAGAGTCTAATTCAACACAATACTCTCACGAGCCATGCGTCAAACTTCTTAGAGTCATAACACCTGTCGGCCTTGACCTTTTTATTATTATGCTGGATACGTTTGCACTTAGTGGGTACGTTATGCAAAAATGTTAGCTAGCTAAGGAATCATACAAAGAAGCTCCTCCTCATGTCTCAAACTCAAGTGTGGAAACAGTAAGTGTCCAGACTTAGACAAGTTGGCAAGCTAATAGATTTTGCAGCCACTAAGCGCTAATCTTTCACATAATGTTAATAGATTTGCAACTTCTAAGCGCTAATCTTTCACATAGTGTTAATAGATTTTGCAGCTTCTAAGCGCTAATCTTTTCACTTAGCCTCGTTTGGCAAGAGGCTATTTTAGTCAATTAGCCAAAAAGTTACTAAATTAGTCAAAAAGCCAACAACTCATACCAAAAAGTCAAAGATTCTCTCTTTCTCTCTTCTTTTTGCACATCTTTTCGTAATTAGCCAAAAAGTCATCCCAAACATAACAGTTTTTTTTTACCTACCTTTTTAGCCAAATAGCCAAAAAGTTACTAAATTAGCCTGTTCCAAAACGAGGCCTTAGTGTTAATAGAATTTGCAGCTTCTAAGCGCTAATCTTTTTAATTACACATGATATTTCAAACGCAACACTATTATAGTGCATTGAAATTTTGCTTCCATCCACTCCCAATAATTGGGTAGAGAGCAAAACACTGCTCATACTGGCTACTCGTCTTACACTTAATGACTAATTTATTTAAGCTCGCATTTCTTGGATGACGTGACTCTTGTAATGTTACTTCATCCAATGATGTAACATTATTTACAAGTCAAATTACAAAGTCAATCTGCGCAGCTCAAATAGTCAAGATCAATATACAGATCTTTGAGGCTTACTAATATCATATAACTACAAAACTCGCCAACCAAAACTACGTAGCATGCCGCTAACCATAGCGCACACATTAAGTTTTTATTATGCCAACACAAACAACAAAACCACGGACGACTTTGAGTCATGTTTCCTTACTTTGGCTCAAATTAAGGTCTGACCTAAAGTCTCCAAGACTTTGCTCAATCTAAGAATAGGATTGCATTGTTCACATTTTGAACATCTTTACTAAGTTAGGTCAACCAATTAACTCTTCCATAAGCTAAGTCAATTTTAGAGAGAAATTAGCATTGGAATTATCTGATTAGCATACCATAAAAATATAATTTTCTGCCACAAAAATTCTAAATAAATAGTGAAAATATAACACCAAGTCGCAAGAAATCGAAATCCGCTATTGCTCGTAATCATTCTCTTGCGCACACGGTGACAATTATCCAAAATTTAAATTTAAATTTATGCGCAAAATATTAGTTTTTCGGGAGTTTAAAATTCTAGAAAGATTTCTCTTCAACCGAATAATTCTCCCACTGACTATGGCATGTCTAAAGAGTATGATAAAAAATCTAATCATACAATAGCATCAATAAGTAGATTCATCAACCACTTATGCTATGTCCCAATTAATAATGCAATTTAAACAAAAAAATATAATAACTAAATCATGCTGCTTTAATTCAACATATTACAAACCCAAAAAAATATGTTGTACTCAATATTCAGATTATGTACACATAAAAAGTAAATCATTCTGAAAATTTTCTGGAATTTTCTGAAAGTTTTCTGGAAATCTCTAAATAAACTAATAAACACACATAAAATTTAGAAAAATAAAAAAGTTTCAGAATCTGATAAACCTGAAAAAATTATACCAAGTAAATAGTAAAATCATTCAAGAAGTCTACATAAAAATTCAATCCCCAGAAAACTTATTTATGCAATACCAGAAGCAGTTTTTAAGCATAAATAATGAGATTTATTATCACAGAAAAAATACTTTTTATTTTCATTGAAAATTTCAAAAATTTTATAGACATGGAAATGGTAATTCTGAGTCTTAACCAGTACTAACCACGCATAAAACAATCTATAGATAAATTATGAACCATTTAACGGCGATTAAGATTAAAAAACAAAACAAACCAGTGCCTTATGCAAATCAGCAGCAAAGTTAGCCAAGCCGGTGGGAGGAAAACGGCGCGGCTCAGCACGCGCAGCTCGCGGTGTGGCACGGAGGGCGCGCACGTGACAACGCGCGATCGCGGGCGTGAATGGGTGTGGAGGGCGCGTTTGGAAGCGCGTCGTGGCGCGTGCTGCGCTGTAAGCAGCTCACGCGTCCAGGTGGAGCGTGCGGAAGCCAACGGCGCTGCCTTCCAGGGTGTTTTTTTGGTCCAATTTTTGTTCTGCTAGATTCCATTTTCCAAAATAAAACGCATTTAATGATATAAAAAAGAGACAATTAACAAACGTAAAAAATAGGTATAATGCTCTTAAATACCTAATGCGAGTAGACATTTTCCGTCTTTTCATAAAACATTAATGTTAATAATGTGTACATATAAATATATAAAAATATACACTGATTAAAGAAAACACTGAAAATACCCATTTCAAAGCTCTGATACCAATATGTTTTAATCAAAGGTAAACGGCATCCGAAAATGAAAAATTAATGGTCATATATTTTTTTCTGCAAGAAGTCGAATTGAAGGGAATCTCGCTGGGTAAAATCAGAGCGGTGCTTCTTGAATCGATCAATCAAAAACCCAAGCAATGGAAGTGGGATATTAACAGAATGAATAATCCCCCACAAAGTCCACAGTGCAAGATGACTTCTTGATCGTTGTATTTTGAGAGAGAGTCAATATATGGGAAAAAACATCGACATAACGTTGTTTTTCTCTTAATCACCCATATCCCATAATTCATATCAAATATGTTGGAATAATAATAAATCTATCCATATAGTAATATCAGATATATAAGAATATCTATATAGTCTATCCATATCAGTTGATATGATACCTATAGATATCCTGAGTGGTTTAATCCAAATAGGTTTTGAATCAAATTCAAACTTATTTCGGATAAGGTTCAAAAGTTCAAAGAAGGTCAAGCCCATGGGCGCCCAATTTCTAACAATGGGGTTTTAATTTCTCAAAATATTAGATGCGACTCTAAGATCTGTGACGTATCATTTTAAGAAATGATTTTTTGCAATAAATGAAATTTTCTTAAAAGTGTGACAATCCTATGACTCTCATCTATGTTTCACATTATACTTCGTGAGACTAGATCAAAGAAATCTAAGATCCGAATTGCTTAACGCTTGCGGGTATGCCCGGGCATAGTTCAACTCTCTTATCACTGTTCACTCTCAAATCCCCCTTCAAAACAGCTAAGATAAATAAAATAAAATAAGTCACATAAATAAAGTGAACTTATAGATGTTAACAAAAAGAAAGATGGTGATAATGGACAGAGTTGAACTACCAATCTAAAAATAAGCACATATATAAAGTGAACTTATAGATGTTAAAAAAAGAGATTAGTATAATGGAAGAGTTGAAGTACCAGCTAAGTCAGTTAACACGAAGGGCTTGTTGAATGCCTTCATTGTGCATAAAACACTTGGTGTGCAAGATAACATTTTATATATTTTAGAACACAAACTATGTAGGGAAATCAATTTCAATAATCAAAGATAGTTGAGATGTTGTTTACCCCGAAAATGTTCTTTATAGAGATATACTACAAGAAATTGCACTTTTGGCGACTAAATTTTTAGTCGCCAAAAGTCAGATTTTTAGTCGCCGAAACGTTTTCCCGACTAAATAGTTTGGTCTCTGACTTGGTCGCGGAAAGATTGTCGGGGAAGCTATTGGCGACTAAAAAAAATTTAATCGCCAAAAGTCCTAATTGGCGACTAAACAATTAGTCGCCAAAAGTAAAGGTATTAGTCGCTGATAGGCTAAATTGGCGACTACTATTTTAGCCGCTAAAAGCTTCCAAAAAAATTAATATCACATTTTCAGCGACTAAAACATTTAGTCGCCAAAATTAAAATTATTTTCCATGACTAATTTATTTAGTAGCCAAATTTTTTTTTTCATCTTATTTTTTTTAGCTACTAAATGTTTTAGTCGTCTAAAGTATAATTTTTTTTAGCTACTAAAAATTTAGTCGTCTAAAGTCTATTTTTTTATTTGGCTACTAAAATTTTAGTCGCCAAAAGTTTATTTTCTCATATGATTTTTTTTAGCTACTAACTATTTAGTGGCTAAAAATATTTACTTCCTTATTGGCTACTAATTATTTAGTGGCCAAAAACATGATATTAATTTTTTTTTAAATGCATAAGTTGAATATTTTTCATTAATTTCTAAATTATATGTATTCCATTATCAAAACAACCTGTATATATACAGAATAATACATCTATCAATTATCATCTAAATCCATTACCAATAATACCCATTTCATTATCTATGATCCAAAAACTTTAACATCATATTCCAAATATCATATAAAATCACACCAACCAAGTATTATCCATTTAAATTATATATTACATATAAAAACACTGGATTTTCAAAACAGAGAATTGTAAAAAAATAAATGTTTTTCGTATGCTCTTCGCACACAAAAATAAATATCCACAATAGCCCATGCAAAAGCAATCTGTAAAAAATATATATTAAAAAAAATTAACCATTGGCACTTATCTGTAAAAAATAAATTCACTTTCAATCGTCAATTATCAACTGCAGTTTCTTTAAATCATATTCTTATTAAAATATATCCTAACATAAGACATGATTCAAATTATCTCACAGAAAAGGTCAAGGAAACGTGAAATGGTGCCACCATCAACGGTGAGCGATGGGGGGTATAGTGATGCTGAGTCCTTGAGAGAGAGGGAGCAAGAGTACTTGGCTCCAAATCACAGGAGCATAATGAATCAATGCCTAAATTTTTGAACATATCTGGCTAAAAAATTCTAACAAATATTTGCAACACCACAAATGATTGTAAAATCAGTTTCTATTCTTTATTAAATTTTATTTCTATTCCAATCTCTTAACAAAATCCGGCAATCAAACAACTTTAATTGTGCCAAGCTTATCAGTGCCACTAATGAAACTATAATAGCCAACAATTGACAGCAAAATGACAATATATTCACAATAAAAACATTCACAAGGGAAATTCAAAAAAAAAAATTAGCACCAACAAACCAACCATACACTAACAACCATTCCACCAAAATCACATAACAAACAGACACTAAAATTGAAGACCAAAAACAGATCACAAACAATATTAAGATAATAACATCAACAGAGCATATATCTAAAAAGAGTCATTAATCTGCATGATGGCGAGGTTCATCTATATATTGTCATGTCAAATTGTGGCACTTATTAGTTTAAAAAAAAAAACAAAACAAAACAAACCATTGCTACTTTAAGCAAAGTGTTGAGAAAGCTGCCAAATCAAGATTATCATTATGATTGATAGTATAATTAAGAATTTTCAGAAATAGACAAAGCTGTTAATGAATTAGCAGCAATGCAAACTGAATAAGTTGCCTCTTATTGGAATATGGTATATGTGAAATAAATTGAAAGAGAGTTGAGAGAGTGATATTGACAGAGAATTATCTGTTATTCATTCTGTAATGAGAAACCAATTCGAGGCTCCATAATATAGGAGCTGGATTACAAACATCATTATGATGTGTTTCATTAAAATAAAGAAAAGGAGCCGAAAGAAGGGATCGGCCGAAAGCAGCCGAAAGTTATATACTTATTATATACATACTATACTATACATATTAATATATTATTTCTATTAGCTACAGACTATACTATTTAATAATGATATTACTATGATATTAATATACTATACTATTTAATAATGATAGTAATATATTAATATGTTAACAGCCCCCGCAAACTCAAGGAGGGCAAACATCAACCAACTGGAGTTTGGAGACAAGTTCAATGAAGCGGCCAGGAGAATGAGCTTTGGTGAAGATATCAGCAGGTTGATCAGTAGAGGAGATGGGATGGAGATGGACAGTACCACGAGTGACGTGTTGACGAATAAAATGACAGTCAATCTCAATGTGCTTGGTGCGATCATGAAAAACATCATTGTGAGCTATTTGAAGAGCACTGTGATTGTCACAAAAGAGGGCAGTAGCGCCAGAGGGAGAAACACCCATGTCAGCAAGAAGCCAACGAAGCCAGAGAAGCTCCTGAGTAGTATCAGCAAGAGCACGATATTCAGCTTCGGTATTGGAGCGAGCAGTAAGAGTTTGTTTCTTGCTGCGCCACGAAATAAGAGAATCACCCAAGAAAAAGCAGAACCCGGTAGTAGAGCGCCGGTCAGTAGGATCCCCAGCCCAATCAGCATCGGAAAAAGCTCGAAGCTCGAGAGAGGAGCGGGCGGAATAATGAAGTCCATGAAACAAGGTACCTTTGAGATAACGAAGGATACGGACTAATGCAGCATAGTGAGAGGTACAAGGAGTTGACATAAACTGGCTGACAATATGAACGACATAGGCAATATCAGGACGAGTAATAGTGAGATAGACAAGGCTGCCAACCAGCTGACGATATAAGGTAGCATCAGAGAGAAGAGTACCATCAAGAGGTGTAAGACGACTCTGAGGCTCCAGCGGAGTGGAGGCAGTCTTGCAATCCGTAAGACCAGCACGGGTGAGAAGATCAGAGGTATACTTAGCCTGAGAGAGAAAAGAACCCGTAGAATCATGGAAGATTTCAAGACCCAAGAAATAGCGGAGAGGACCAAGATCTTTCATCTCGAAATGATAACTAAGAAACTGTTTAAGGCAAAGAATACTATCAAGATCGTCACCGATGATAATCATGTCATCCACATAAAGAAGAAGCAAGGTGGTCCCTTGAGCAGTTTTGCGGATAAAAAGTGCAGTATCATAAGAGCTGGAGGTGAAACCACAGTCATGAATAGTAGAGCTGAACTTGGCAAACCAAGCGCGCGGAGCTAACAAATAATGACAGAACATAAATTTAACAACCTTGATTTCAATTAAACTTTCAACTTAAATTCATGGGATAAGAACACAACTAACTGCATTTGAATATGTAACAAAACAACCAAGAAAGTTCAGTTTGAGGTACATTTTACATAAGTCCCACATAAAGTTTGTGCAAACATAATTGGTGAGCATAGAAGAAATTGAAGACATGTATGAGTGAATAAAAATACCTTTAGATTTTTATATATGAATCCCTTAGTGTTCTGTAGGTGGTCAAGAAGTCGGCCAGGGGTTGCTACTAACAGATTTACTCCTTTTAGAACCAACAATAAAGTCACGAAGACGAGTAGAAGGTTGGGTTACCCAGTGTGGTCGAGCAGAGGGAGGAGGAGCCAGAGGAAGAGACTCAGTAGGAGGGGAGGAGCCCGAGAGAGCAAGAGCAGGACCATCAGAGCGAGCAGGAGCATGGGACAGACCAGTAGGCAAGGCGATCTCGAGAGAGGCCGGCAGGGGCTGTGGAGTAAGCGGATCAGAAAACTCGAGAGAGGCTGGCAGGGGTGGTGGAGTAAGCTCATCGGAAAACAGATCTGTGGAAGGATCAGTAAAAAACCGAGAGGGTGAGGGAACGGACAAACGGAAGAGAGAGAGAGAGGAAAACATTTTGTGTTCCCAAAAGACTACATGACGAGAGATACGGAGTCGCTGGGAGAGAGGATCCCAACAACGATACCCTTTGTGTTCAATACCATACCCTAAGAAGCAACAAAGGCGATAATGTGGTTCAAGTTTGGTACGTTCATGAGGTTGGAGAAGAACAAAACAGGCAGATCCAAAAACCCTAAGGTTGGTGTAAGGGGACGGGTGCCATGCAGACGCTCATAAGGAGTGTGATTATGAATGACAGGCATAGGGATACAATTTATAGTGTAAGCAGCAGTGAGAGCTGCCTCTCCCCAAAAATGTTCCGGACAAGAGGAAGACAGAAGGAGAGCTCGAGTAGTGTCGAGAATATGCCGATGTTTCCGTTCAGCACGACCATTTTGTTGAGACGTGCCGGGACAGGATCGATGAGGTTGAGTACCATGACTCTGAAGGAAAGAAAGAAAGTCAAAATCTTTATATTCCATGGCATTGTCGGAGCGAAAAAGCTTAATATTTTTAGAAAATTGTGTTTTAACCATTGCAGCAAAATTGTAATAAAGTTGTTTGAGCTCAGAGCGATTTTTCATAAGAAACAACCATGTAAAATGGGAAAAATCATCTATAAAAACAACAAAATAGCGTGCGCCTCCCATAGTAGGAGTAGGAGAGGGTCCCCAAACATCAGAATGAATGAGATCAAATGGTGCAAGAGAAACAGAGGCACTTTTATTAAATGACAAGGCAGGTTGTTTGGCAAGTTGACAAGACACACAATCTAAAACATCAGAACTTACGTGACCTAAATGACCACTGGAAATTAAAGATTTTAAACGACCAACAGAAAGATGGCCCAAACGATAATGCCAAAGCTGAAAAGGAGATAAAAGAGGAGCAGTGGTAGCTGTGGTAGGAGCTGTGATCTGAGAGGAATTGGGAACATGAAGATGGATGAGTTCGTAGAGACGTCCATGCTTACGGCCTATCCCAAGAGTTTGCCCCGTCCGAGGGTCCTGCACCAAACAACCAGTACGGGAAAAGGTAACAGTTAGACCATGCTCACATAATTGACTAATGGAGATAAGATTTAAAGTAAGAGCAGGCGTAAGATAGACATGGGAGAAAGATAAGTGAGAGGTTGAAACAGAACCAACATGACTTACAGACAGAAGAGACCCATCAGCAGTATGGATAGAAGGAACAGGAGGAGTAGAAGAAAGATGAGTAAAAATAGTAGGATCAAAAGTCATGTGATTACAACAAGCGGAGTCAAAGTACCAAGAAGAGTTACCTGCGGTGGCAGATAAAGCAGTAGATGGAGGAGTACCGGAATTCTGCCAAAAATGTTGAAACATGGCTTCGACATCAGTTTGAGAGAAGACTGGAGTGGAAGGGTCTATAGGAACAGAGGAAGGTAAATCCTCTGAGGCAGCAGCAGCAGTGCGTTGAACAGGCATTGGTTTAAACTGAGTCCCAGAGCGGTGAGAGTGGCTGCGAGAAAAATTCCCGGTGGAAAGACCATTACGAGAGGCACGAGCGGGATTGTGGAAGCAGTCTTGCTGGAGATGACTAGGGCCAGTCTTGTTGCAAAACCGACAAAGACGAACTGGACAATTAACCAGAAGATGAGTTGACGGAAGATTGCGGTTGTGACAGTAATTGCCGGCATTGGACTTCTGTGGTGAATGTGGGGAAGGAGAACTTCGAATCTAAGGAGTGGCAAGAACAGAGTCTACAGGGTGCGGATGGAGAGTACCAAATCTGGTTTCCTCTGACAGGAGTTCAGAAATTGCTTGCTCAAGAGTGGGTAAAGGAGTGCGATGAAGGAGAGATGCTCGGACTGGCTCAAATCGGGGAGTGAGAGCCATGAGAAACTGAACCAAGCGCTGTTGGTCACGGTAAGTAGTAAACAAGGCAGCATCCGTAGTACAATCCCATGGAGGTTCAGAAAGAGCGAGCTGATCCCAAACATAATACATTTGGGAGAGGAAATCATTAATGTTCTGAGTTGTTTCTTGGCGCATACGGTGAAGATGACTCAGAAGCTGATATTGGTGAGCAAGGTCAGTAGTCTGATAGTGTTCTTGTAAAAAATCCCAGATGGCTTTGGCAGGAGAGGAAGCAAAGTCAAGTTGGAACTGACCAAACTGAAGGCTGATAGATGTAATGGAAGTATTGCGAAACCAAGTGATGATCTGATAGTTTTTACTATCCCAATCTTCCAATCGGTCGACATATTTGGTAACGGAGTCCGTGGCAGCGGAATCCGTGGTCTCTTGAACGGGTTTGCGTACATCCCCAGTGATGATGCGCCAAAGTTTCTTTCCTCTGAGGAAGCCAGACATAGCTTGTGCCCATAGGACATAATTAGTCCCGTCAAGAATAACGGAAATAGGGTGATTAGAGGAGTCCAGGCGATCCATGAGAGAAAAATAGCACAATTGAGGTAGAATCTGAAAAAACTGAGGTTACCAGTGAATTCAGATGGTCAAAATTAGTCAGAAAAGGAGTGAACGGACCAAAAATATGACTAGAAAGGCAGAAAATCAAATGGTCAACGGCTGGTCAAACTGGCGCGGCGCACGTTAGCATAGATTGGCGCAGCGCACATTAGCAGGCGAAGACACACGGCGCACGGAAGCAGCAAGGGCTGACGTCGGCTGACGTCAGAAACGCGCGGCTCACGTTAGCAGATGAGGCGGTGGCGCACAATAGCACCGGACAGTGTAGGAGGCGCGTAGAGCGCGTCTGAAGCGAGGCAGCGCGTGGGCTAATGTTCTGGTGGCGCGTGGAGGCGCGTGAGACCTCAGATGATGATGAATCTGGTGGCGTTGGCTTCGTCGTGAAGAGACGAAGGTGTTGGTGTTGTCCAATCTGTGTATTAGGTAAGGACGAGGTATGCAGCAATCTGCCAAGAGAAGAAAGTGTGATGCAGAGGCTTAGGAGAAACACCTGTGCTCTGATACCATGTGAAATAAATTGAAAGAGAGTTGAGAGAGTGATATTGAAAGAGAACTATCTGTTATTCATTCTATGTTCAGAAACCAAATAGAGGCTCCATAATATAGGAGCTGGATACAAAACATCATTATGATGTGATTCACTAAAATAAGGAAAAGTAGCCGAAAGGAGGTGATCGGCCGAAAGCAGGGACAAGCCGAAAGTGATTATATACCTATTATATACATACTATACTATAGTAGCATATTATATTAATAATAGATTTCTATTATATACAAACTATACTATAGTATTATATTAATAATGATATTAATATGTTAACAGCTACTATGACTGCTTTTGGGTTTAGTCTCAAGACTAATCAGTACAAGGTGGTTCGGTTTTTTATCCAAGAGGTTGTTGTTTGTATTGACCACAATACTCAGATGGGTTCTTATCGTGAGGAGGCAGAGGCCAAGATTTACACAATTGGTGGAGAAGGGTTGTGGAGGAATATGGGTAAGGTACCTTATCATTTGACAAACCACTTTCAATTCTTTCGTGAAGGGAGCTATTCTTTGGCTTAATTTCAACCATGATAGTCCCGGCTTCATTCGTTGTTTCACAGTCAATCTCAATGTGCTTGGTGCGATCATGAAAAA
>NW_021026017.1:82085-118851 GCF_004153795.1 Camellia sinensis | reverse complement strand
TTTATGAGGTTGTGTATTGATTGTTGAGAACCGAACAAAGTCACAGTGAAGAATATGTATCCTTTGCCACGTATTGTTGACCTATTTGACCAATTGTAGGGAGTTCAAGTATTCTCTAAGATTGACTTGAGGTTAGGCTATCACTAGTTGAAAGTAAAGGATGAGGATGTTCCTAAGACAGCTTTTAGATTCCGTTATGGGCATTATGAGTTCTTGGTGTTGTCTTTTGGTCTCACAAATGCACAAGCTGCATTCATGGATTTGATAAACAGAGTATTCAAACCCTAACTAGATAAATTTGTGGTAGTGTTTATTAATGATATCCTAATTTATTCGAGGAGTACGAAGGAGCATGAGCAGCATTTGAGGGTAGTACTGCAGATCCTTAGGGAGAAGAGATTGTGTGCAAAATTTAAGAAGTGTTAATTCTAGTTGAGCAGTGTATCCTTTTTGGGTCATGTAGTGAGTGAAGATGGGGTATTTGTGGATAGCATGAAAGTGGGGCCGTGATGACTCTAGTGCTCAACGATTGTAAGGAAAAGACCTTTAAAAATAACTAGGTGACTTTCAATCGGATCGTCTTTGAGAAAAGGCCCAGGTGCCACCCTGAGGATGACTCTTAGTTCGGTATTGGATCCAACGGGGCTTATAGCCTGAGAAATGTGTGGCAGATTATTTGTTTTTCTTGGTACCCAGAAAATTATTGGTGTTCATGTTATAATCTGTTTTAAGTGGAACATGTCGTTTATCATGTTCTTGCGAGACATGAGTATTTTAAGTGTTGAATTGTGGAACCTTCTTTTTGAAACATGTTGTATTTACCAAACTGTATGCCAATCTAGTTTTTGTGATATATATCTTATTTTGGAATTGAACCCTGTTTTCAAAACTGTATTTACTATCCATGTTGCTACTCACTGAGCTATCAGCTGACTTAGTTGTTTACCATTTCCAGGTGTTAGAAGGACTTAGAGTGGACTCATGGCGTAGCGGGGACTCAATTGCATGGACCTCTAGGGCATTCCTTTAGTTTAGAGTGTTATGTCAAGTTTGTGCATATTTATATTTATTCTTATCGAAGTTCATTTAGGATTATTTTTGATATATGGGTTGTTCATATCCCATAAGTTTGGATGGCTTTTGATTACGGTTGATTTTGCAGTTTATAATTGTGACATGTCTGGATTAAGTTTTGGTTATTTATTATTGGACTATTGTTCAGTTGTTCAATGTGATTGGATTCGTGTTTAGGCTTACGTGTGCCTTGGGCTAAGTCCCTGTGGGCCACGGCCGGTCATGCCCGGATTTGGGGTGTGACAAAACATGATCAAACCTCCTTGCCCAAATAGTCCACAATTTCCACCCCGACAAAATTGTATAAGAGATCTCAACACCACAGCTACTACTGCTGTTGTGAAAAAAGTCCTCCAAAGAAGAGCACTCCGCTACCTAAAAGACATCAAGAAGGATAAGGTCAATGCTTACAGAAGAATGAACTTCAAAGCTATATCCATAATTACATGAGAAGACAAAAGAAACTAGAACTTACTAAAATATTGAGCGAAACTATATGCTTCCAGAATTATGTTTGAAGCTCAAACTTGCAATTCAATGGTTCAAACTTTGCATGGTTGATACAAAAAACACGGAAAAACATTATTGAACATGAAAACATAGGTAATTTGCAACCAATTGTCCAAGATCATGGCTCATTTCTCAAATTTGAACCCAATCTTAAAGTTATACACCATGCATGTCTTAACTTCAATGCTCTTCTTTTCAAAACACAACAAGATGGCATGAAATGTATGAAACCATGAAAAACCTATAAGGTCTTGTCTTCTAGACCTCATGCATGTTTGAAATTCAAGAAATCTTAGCTCAAAAATGAAGGATCATGCATGCATGTACATTTTAATTTAATTCCTCCAATTCAAGGTGATTCATGCCTCTATTGTACAATTTCATGCAAATAAACTCAAAAACTAGATGAATTCAACTTCTACATGCTTTAACTACAAGGATTAAGGGAGAATTTCATACCTAGTGTGTGAATTCAAGTGTATCTTAGCTTAATTATCCAAGTCTCCTTGCAATTTCTTACAATTCTCCTTGTTCTCTCTCTAAGTCAAGTGTTCTTCTCTCTCTAAAGCTCTCTTGGTAGATTTTTGAGCTCAAAATGAGCTTAATCACTTGAATTAACATATATATATATAAATACTTTATTAATCTTATTGGCTAATCAAAGCTTAGATTTAATCAAATAGGTTTAATTAAATCAAATTAATCTAATTATTTTGATCCGAATCGGTTTTTAATTAATTTTCACCATAGGCTTTAAAAATTATGATAATCACAACGGTATGATAAATTTTGGTTTCTATCGTCTCTACGGCCTTCAATTTCAATTTATTACAACATACAAGATTAGATTTTCCTATAGTGGACAGTATGAATTCAAAACTACACATAATCACATAATTGGCATCCAATTTCACATTAAGCACATAATCACAAGTATAATTAAAGATTAGCAGTACAACAAAAAATGGGGTTATCACAGGTTATATATGCTAGTTTTATGTAAACGGTAGGTATGATTTTAAAAATAAATTGTTGATACAAAAATGAATTGATCAAGTGATTATTAATATCCAATCAACATAATTTTTTATATAGTTAAAATACTTGACAAACTCCACATATTGAATGATTTAAATCATTAAGAAAAACTCAAAATGAGTCGGACTGGACGGTCTAGTTGAAATACCAAATTAGAGAGGATACAATTATTTAGGCATATATTAGTAGCTTACGGCTTAAGGGAAATCAATAATATTAATTTTAGATGTTGAAATAATTAATAGGATTTATTTAGTTGCATAGATGCTGACATATGAACAAAAAGCAATTTTTTCATCGAACTTATCGAAGGGGTTTTTGTTTTTTTTTTTAAATGGACTTATCGAAGGATTTTAGCTTAATGGTATTTGGTTTTTACAATGGACTCATCGAACTTATGAAATGGAATTCGTAGGTCTTTGGTTTTTACAATGGTATCTGGCCTTTATTTTGTCACCACATATTTCCGATACTCAAAGGTTAAAGCATTGCGATCGATCATGGTTATTTGAGACTGATTACACAACAAATTAAATGACCAAACACATGGGAAAATAATTATTTAAATAAATGTTCCAAAATATATATTGGAGTTTCTACTCATTTATATTTAAAAGATCATTACGTTGAGATTTACAAAATTAGGAATTAAACTTGTACATACGAACTTGTAAATATTATAAAAGCTCACTGTACGTCTACTTCATATTTTAATTCTTGAAACAAGTTATACATCTCTTTTTTAATCATTACCTCTTAAAAATTGATAAACAACTTATAAGTAAATGGGAAATTTAGCTATAAACCCCTTTTACCTTCCTTTCATTGTTAAAAGGACTAAGAAAAAAATTATACTTTCTAAACCCCCTCATAATTATAAAATCTTGCATAAAGGACAAAATTTATTATTTAAATATTTTATAAGACTATTATACCCTCAACTTCTGCATATATAATCAGCTTTGTCATCAACTGTATCATAATCACCATAGTTGCATCTTCCAAGCTTCAGCAGAAGGTCGTCGACAAGCCGCCGCCATAGGCGTCTTCCAAGCTTCAGCAGAAGGTCCTCTCTTCATCTTCATAATCAGCAACGATGAGGCTTTGAGTATGTTGAAATTGAATGAGGATGTCGTTAGAGATTTGAAAGCTAGGGTTTCGGAGCAGATGGAGATTCGGAGTGCGGTGGAGATGGCTCAATTGGAAGCGGAGAAGAAACATGATGAGGTTGTTGATGAGATGCTGGCGATGTTGAATGCGAAGGTTGAAGCTTCGAGATTGAAAGAAGTTGAACAGGAGGTTGAGAAGGATGTGGATAAGGAACAGTAGAATATATGTATATATATATTTGTGTGTATAAGTGTTGTTGAACACATGTATTCTTTTTCATTGAGATGTGTGATTGTAGATCGAGTTTTAGAAGTTTTTCGTTTCAATTAGATATGTGGATTTGTTGATTAATTTGTTTTGTTTTTGTTTGTTTGTTTTTTTTGAAGTTTTTTTCTCAATTAGATATGTTGATTTGTTGATTAATTTGTTTTGTTTTTGTTTGTTTGTTTGTTTTTGATTTATTTTTGTTATTTTTTATCTAATTTCATTTGACAGAACCAGAGTAAAATTTTACTTTTATACAGAGTAAAATTTTACTTTTGTGTAGAGTCTAACATTTTACTAGTTTTTCAGAATAAAATTTTACTTTTAGTTTCAGAGTGTAACATTTTACTCTTATTCAGAGTAAAATTTTACTTTCATACAGAGCCAAGTGTTATGTTGTATCCTGTTTCTAACTGTTTCGCTACTTCTAGTCAATCGTCTTCCTTGTTTGATTAATTAATCCTGTTTTCAGTTCATCTTAATCACCCACAAGATCAGTCTGTTTTATCCACCTAGTTTAAGTCACCCACTTCTTCCCAGTCTTCTGTAAGTCCTTCAGTTTAGGCAGAGTCAGACTTTGGGGTTTAAAGATAGGGTATGTATGTATACTAGGTATGTGGTAAAATTGACAAGAATAGGGTATGTATTAAGATATCTGTAAAACTGGTTAATTAAATTAAAACAATGAATCGATTATTTAGAAGTAACTCATCAGTCAGTTCTAGGTCAACTACCTTGCCTTCCATACCTAATCCGGGTATCATAATTAATGAAGAAGATGTTGAAATACAAAATGATTCACTAAATTCTGGATGGAATATTCCAAAACTGCCTATTAAAGAAATTTATCAAACTTCTTTTATACAGAATGTTTTCAAAGTTACTCTTCATGTTAAAACTATTGAACAAGTTTATGCTCTCGAAAAACCAAGAGAAACCTGTCAGTTATTTGATAAAAAATTAATCAAACGCCATTTAGATCGTGGTTACAATTTCATGCATATTGGTTTAATTCAAATTGGTGTCAATCCATTAACTATGATTGGACAAAATACTTCTGTTTTACTCTGTTTAAGAGATGCTCGCTTTCTTAATTACAATGCTAGTTTAATGGGAATGATGGAAACTGGTCTGAATAAAGGTCCAGTACATTTTAACTGTTTTCCTGATTTCACATTAAGTTTAAGAGATCCTCATATTCTCAAGGCCTTAACATTAAACATTCAATTACATGGTGAATATACTGAAATGTTAGATTCTTCTCATAATATTGCTTTGATTTATCGTGTTCATTATAAATGTATGCAAACTAATTTAAATGTTCATGCTCTCCATAAAAGTCCTAAAGATAAAACTTTATTAATCCAAAGCAGTAGTACTAATGAATCAAACATTAATATTCCTCACATGATTGAATGGAAAGATATTAATTTACCTGATCAATGGGTTACTGTCAATGAAAATTACAAACATAATCAACAACAATCTTCAATCCAAGACATCCAACATATCCAACAAAACAATGATGGATCCGTTAATATTAAATTCAATAGAAGCCAATCTTCTAGACATAGTACATCTAGTGTCCCTTCTGAAATATCAACTGAGGATGAAATATTTAACACTCCTCTCTTTAGAAAAAACAGTCAAATTCATCTTGGTCCAACTAATCCAAATAAATTAAAAGGAATTGATAATTCTACCACTTCTCAAATTAGTAAACCTGTTTATACTACTACTTCACATTTCCCTGACGAAGAAATAGCATCAAATAATTCCCCAACTCAAACTGATTTCGAAGCCCCTGTCAATCCTCAATTAATGACAATCAAAAAGGATTTTTCTCCTGATTTAGATAAATTACTTCTTGAATTCCGATCCAAGGAAAATAAAACTAAAAGACATACTTATAGTGCTAAATATAATCCTGCTCAACAATCTAGAATCACTCGAGAATGGTATAATTTTATGCTTCAATATGGTTTTGAATTATCTTTCTTTGATTATATGGATCAGTATTACAAAAAGATTAATACAATCACCAAACATAAATGGAAAACTTCTCCAAATACTTCTGTTAGTTCTAATCATCCTCCATTAGAAAATATAATTATTGATCACCAAGGTTCTGAAGTTCCAGCCTCTCCTTTTAAATTACCCGGTAATGATACTGAAATTAAAAAAGTTATTGAACAAAACAATTATACTAATCAATGTCTCAAAACAATTGGTAAACAATTAGATAAATTAGAAATTAATTTAGATGACCAATCTGCCAAATCAACTAAACCTCTAGATCAACCATTACTTAATCTACCTAGTCATCGTTCTAAAAGAAATAGTCTAGTTACTACTGACCAATCTACTGTCAAAGCTATTGAACAATTATTTACCAAATTAACTCCTAATGATACTTCTACATCTAAAGATAAAGGTCTTACTGTCTTGAATCAACAACCTATTCCCAACACTGTTTCTGATCAATCTGAAACTGACACTACTGATAATGACCTAAATCAATTAGCTCAACAATTTCAACCTACTACTCTTAATAAAATTCACTATCCCAAAGTTAATCCTCAAACTACCAAAAACTGGTATTCCAAACCTACTCCTGTCGACCTCCAATTTGAAGACACAAATATTAGTAATCAATTTTCTGTTTCTGCTAAAAGATTATACGAATGGAATATTGATGGTCTCAGTGAAGATCAAATCCTTCAAAAATTAAATCATTTATCTATGGTCGCCAATAGTTATCTCAGTAATTATCCCCAATACACTCAACCTGAAATTGTTTCCTTACTTACCTCTGGTTTTACTGGTATGCTCAAATCTTGGTGGGAAAAATATCTCACTGACACAGACCGTGACTCTGTTATTTATGCCAATCAAACTGATGAAAATGGTCTCCCACTTTTTGATGAATCTATAGGCTGTTGTCACCCTGATGGAATTAATCAATTAATATACACGATAGTTCGACATTTTATTGGTACACCTACAAATATTTATTCTCGAATCCATGATCAATTAAGTAACCTTAACTGTCCAACCTTAAGTGATTTTCGATGGTATAAAGATGTATTTACCTCTAGAGTCATGTTAAGAGAAGACTGTACTAAATCATTTTGGAAAGAAAAATTTATTAATGGATTACCTAGCTTATTTGCTCATAAAATTAGAGATGTTCTTAGTCAACCCACTGGTGTTATTGAATATGATAATCTAACGTATGGTGATATCATTAGTACTATTCAAAAAGAAGGTTTAAAAATGTGTATTGACCTCAAACTTACTCAAAAGGCTAATAAAGATAAACATAAAGCTAAGTATGAATTAGGCAATTTCTGTGAACAATATGGTTTACCTCCTGTTGCACCCTCTCGTAGGAAATCACATAAATACTCCAAACATAAATCCTCATATAAACATTCCAATAAATATAAATATAAACAGAATTATTCACCCTCCAAATCCAATGATAAGTTTTATACCAAACCTAAGAAGAAATATTATAAATCTAAATCACATCCAAAATCTAAATCTACTAAAGATATTACTTGTTATAACTGTGGCCAAAAAGGTCATTACTCTAATAAATGTAAAGAAAAACAAAAATTAAAAGATAAAGTAAATCAACTTCAAATTGATGATACTTCCAAAAATCAATTATTTGAAATCTTTCAATTAAATCAAACTATTAGTAGTACTTCTTCTTCTGATCATCCTGATACTTCATCTGACTCCCAATCACCCAGTAATGATTCTAGTAATGATATTACTTTAGGTTGTAATGATGTTTGTTGTAAACCAGTTAAACAAATTACTGTCCTTACTAAAACTACTCAGGAAGAATCTGCTTTAATTGATCTTATTAGTAAATTAGATGATCCCAAGTTAAAACAAAAATATACTGATAAATTAAAATCCTTATTAATCCATTCAGATTCCAAACCCAAGTTTGATAAACCTATAATTAGTCTATCCAAAACCTTAGAACGATTTAAAAATAAACACAAAGAAGTTACCTTACAAGATTTACAACAAGAAATTAATCAGATTAAACAGACAATCAAAGAATTACAATGCAAAGATAAAAAACTTGAAGACGAAATTATTACACTCAAACTTGATAAAAGTTTAGATGGTTTCCAAACTAATAATCATGAATCCCCACATCAGTCTGATTCTGATCCTGATAATTTATTATTTGCCAACAAATCACACCCCTCTCAATCTAACAATCCTGAGGAAAAACGATTAAGTCTCATTAACAAACTTTACATCCAAAAATGGTATTCTAAAATCAAAATAATTGTCAATGATTTTGAACTAGAATTAATTGCTTTAATTGATACTGGTGCTGATTTAAATTGTATCCAAGAAGGATTACTTCCTACTACATATTATGAGAAATGTCAAGAAAAATTAACTTCTGCTAATGGAACTAAAATGCATATCAAATATAAATTACCAAAGGTACATGTTTGCCAAAACAATGTTTGTTTCACCACCTCTTTTGTGTTAGTCACTAACAAGAAGATGGATTACGAAATCAAAATACGAAATCAGCACATGAATAAAACCATTTAATTAAAAAAAAAAAACCATTTAATTAAAACATTTTTATTCAAATACAGAAAATAACTTACAATTGTATTAGTAGCAACTGCAAGGATCTTAAATGGGTACAACGGGGAAGCTGGTAAGGCTCTCAAAACACTCTGGTTTTTTCTTACAACAAATGAAGGAGAAGAAAATTGAAGAATGCCTGAATGCTTACAATGGATTACAATATAAAGAAATAAAAAGCAAAACAGTGAGCACGTGAAAGCAGCTGGCCGAGCAGGTGAAAAGCAGATGCTGTCGGAAGCTTTCGGTGGAGTGATTACACAACTGAGCAGCTTTTGGCAAAAGTTGATTGGTTGAATAGTGATGGTGAACAGTAAAAGTGAACAGTAGTTTTTACTATTCATTACTTTCGGTGGAACATGTGAATTATGAATCAATATAAATACAAATTGGCAGCTTTTCTCAAAAGAGTATTGATTGAAGCAAATTTGTATCTATATGGAATCCAATGTTGATCAGATAAATGGGTCTTGAGCATCTTGAAATTCTGTTCCGAAATATTGATTGGTTGATTCTTCAGAGGAATGGACCTGAGCTGAATCATCTGAATTGTCTGATTCGGTGGATTGGGCTTTAGCTTGATTCAACAGTTGATGGGCTAACTGGATCATGTCTGCTTTGGACGATTGAGCTTTACTTTTGGATTTACCTCTGGTCTGAGCAGGAGGTGGAATGGGCTTTGCCTTGGCTTTGGATTGTGCTTTGGGCCTGGATTGGGCTGGTTGAATAGCAACAGCTTTGGACCTTGATTTGGATGATTTGGGCTTGGAGCCACTAGATGAGGGGCTTCCAAGATTAACTGGAGGAAGACTGGGCTGACTTCCTTGTGTGACTGCAGCAGTTGGGTTCTGCTGGGCTTGAGCAAGAGCAGGAGTTGGAGCATATTGATCCGGTGGGAATTCTGCTGGAACAATTTCAAGAATTCTGGGAACATTGAACTTATCCCACCATTTAACTGTGTGTTGGCGGATGATAATATTATCATCAATCCCATAATGCCATTTGAATATCCATGGAATCTTATATTTGGCAATGAATATGAGTAATAAGGGGAATTGCTTCTGGTGAGCAGAAAATGGATAAACAGAGTTGAAATAATGGATTATGTTTTTGAGATCATCAGGAAGAATAGCTGAAATGGCGCCATAGTGAGACCACCATCTCAGAAACCAAGTTGGTAACTCAGATTTGAATTTTTGATCAAATGAGATGAACCAAGAATGACTAAAGGTTTCATTTTGGTACAAGAAAATCTTGAACCAAGCATCAACGTAATCATGATAATTGTATGGAATAGAATGACCTGGTAGATCACGAAGCTGGTTAGGATTTCCCCATTCAGCCATGGAAACAATGTTGTGAATATAAAGTGAATGGTAGAGTAAAATTTTACTCTGAAATATATAGTAAATATGGCTTAATAGGAGAACTGATAGATATGATGGTAATATAGTAAAAAAAACAAGTTTTAAAATATTAGGGGGTTTTGAAAGTACTTATATAATTCTTGTCTTTTTGAAAGACAAATTAGATAGTGAGGGAGCTATCACCAAATCCCTCTAAGTAAATTGCCGAGTGACAAGTATTATACTGAAAATATAAGGGTTATAAAATCCCTATGCATAAACATTTAACTTAAAATTGATCTAATGATAAAAATTTCAGTTAAAACAAATAAGTTATTTATGTTTAGTTTAGATAATAGGAATCCATTTCAAAAATCATGTCCAGATGAATATATACATACCCACAGGCAGAACAGATCAAAAGGTCACCGGAATGACAATAGATTAGAGGGTTACATTAATAGTGAAGACAGATCAATGGGTCAGTAGGTTTATGACAATATATAGATGTATGGACTACAGAGGTGGCTCGTGCAGACTCTAGAGGTCGCTCTCACAATAGTGTAACACTTAGTTCCGCATAATACTTTACTCCACTCTAAAGGGTCACATAAGTGATTGATCAAAGACAATCGAAATAACTTTCAATAAATATTAAAGTCCCCAAAAGACATGGGACCTCCATACTTTTGTGGTGGTATTGTTAGAATTTTTAATCCTATATTTTAAGTTGTATTTATTTTGGCAAATTCTGTTCCATAACATTGTTTCTTTCTTTCTTGGCTTTTTTATTTTTTTATTTTTTATCTTAGTTGGTTTTGTTTTTATTTCATCTCTTAAGCATGTGGATTATCTTCTTGGGGTTCTAAACGTGATTGTTGCAGAAGATGGATTGGTATGTGACATAGGTTTTGTTTGACCTTCTGTTGTTGATAAAAGTATGAGGAAAAGATTGCTAAAGTTTATTGTCTGTTTTGTTTGTCAATATTAGACTTAGACTTTTTGTAATTGATTTGTTGCTTTTCTTTGGAAGTCAAGCAAGTGTGATTTGCATCCAAAAAGGGTGGCTGTTTGTTTGCCAAAACATGGAGTAGACTGTGAAAGAACAATGAAGATTTTCTTGATCAAAAGTCTAAAAGAGCAGGTGAACCAACATGCTTGTTCGTGGACGTAAACGTCACAACTGTGCTCGTGATTTGGCAAGTCCAAAAAACAAACTCCCCAAAGTTTTGTCTTCATCCCTCGAAGGGTGGTTGCACCGGCGACCCCATGACCGCGGTCGCGATTATGGTGTGCACTCCCGGAAAGTTTTTTGGTCCTGGCATGTTTAAGGCATGTGTGCCTGGTTTGTTCCGTATCTTTTTCACCCATTTTCTATGCACTCTCTCCTAAGCTCCTCTGAGTATTTTTATCTTTGGAAAAATCATTTTTATGAGTGAAATACATTTTTGTGAGAGAAATCATTTTATTGTAGAGAATTTTCGCTAAGTGTTTGAGAGTGAACTTTGTAGTGAGGATTACTTTTAATACTCTCATGTACTTGATGATTCATTAGCATCTAAGAACCTTAAGCTAATCATTAAGTTGTTCCAACTCCTTCACACCTTTCAACTGTGAACCTTCTCAGCAGATTTTGATACTGTAGAGTTCAGTGGATTCCGAAGCCATTAGCGTCGTACGTGGTGATTCGACATCCGTGGAGGAGATCTAGTGGAGGAAGAAGAGTGACTCGTAAGAAGAGTAAACACGTGAGCCTGGAGTGGCCTTTGTAAAATATCTCTTATACTCTTTTCTTTCATAGTGGATTGTTCGCTTGGTTGAGGGCCCGTGGTTTTTTTTATCACAACTTGGTGGATTCTAATTGTGATTTTTCCATACAAAAAATATTTTGTGTCGTGGATTGATTTTCTCCTGCTCTATCTCTTTTCTATATTGATTATAGTTGTATAATTTTTAATTTGGATTACTTAAATCGATAATCACATATCATGGAACAAATCTAGATTTTCAAAAGGATTTTCGATAAAACTAGATTTTTCAGGTATTTACAGAAATATTTATTGAGATTATCAATTATCAAATTATTATCAAAGTCACATTTAGGGCAAGTTTGGGAAGTCCCTATTTTAGCCAAAAAAATCACTACTAAAAAGTCAATTCTTCTCTCTACTTTACAGTAGAGCTGGGCATAAGGTTATCCAACCCGCGAAAACTGCCCAACTTGAATTGCCTGTGCCTATTTGGGTGGTTTCGCAAAATTGTTAGAGTCGGATGCGGTTTAAGATTTTCTTGTTTTGCGGGTTGCGGGTGTATATAATTTTTTTTTTTAATTTGGACCAACATATTTTTTTGTAAGTATGTAACCCTAATCTTCTCTTCTCTCACTCATTTTAATCTGATTATCAAACCTATAGGCTCTAACATTATAACATTATAATAATATCACACACTGCCTTGTTTAAAATACTTATTATTCTATTGGAATTTTTTTCAATTTTTGCAAATCTAGTTATGTGATTTTTTTGTTCTATGTTAGTTTTTATTTAATTTTCATTCTAATTTTTTGTAATTTAGTCTTAGTGGATAATAGTATTGAATCTCCCGCAATCAAAAATATTTTTAAAATGAAAGAAAAAATAAACCAAATAATCAATTTTTAAAGGAAAAAAAAATCAATCCGCAAACCGCCTGCAACTGCCCGCATATCCGTGAACCCTATCCATACGAGTTCAATTTTCCCCAAACCGCAAACATGCACTACAAGAAAAGGGGTAAAACAACACGGAAGCAATAGCGACGGCGCGCCTCCCGTCGCAAAAAATGGTTTTTTGCGACGGCAACTTTTACCGTCGCAAATAAAGGATTTAGCGACGACGTTTGTCCCGTTGGTAATAAAACCACGTGGGTAGTTAGTAAATGCCGAATTATTAGTGACGGCGTTTTTTACCGTCGCAAAAAAAAAATTAGTTTTGAGACGGCATATGTTTGCTGTCGCAAACAGTGGCCATTTGCGACGGCAAACTTCCGTCGCAAAAAGGGGTATATTAAAACGGCGCTGTTTTTTGATGTAATTACTAACCATCGGCGACGGTGTAAAATGAACCGTCGCAAAAAGTTAAAAAAAAGAAACTACCCCCGCCCTTTCCTTTCATCTTCCCGCTTGATGATTTCAGCCAAATCCCTAATCTTCGAAACATTTTTTCCCCCAAATTCCACAAACGAGCTACGAAGGCGAACGGATCTCTCTACCGGTGGTGCGGCGGTGCGGCGGCGACGACAACGGCTCCGGTTGGTCCGACGACGACAACGGCTCTGGTTGGTCCGGCGACGATGATAACGGCTCTCTCTGCGTATGCTCTCTCTCTCTCTCTCTTTCTCTCTCTCTCTCTGTATATATATATATATATATAGATGAATGTATATTCGACAACGGCTCTCTCTCTCTCTCTCTCTCATAATGTATGGATTTCTTCAGTTTACATGTTGCAGGCCTCATAAGAATTCATTACTCAGTGTTGTGTTAATTTCTTCTCATAAGAATTCATTACTCAGTGTTGTGTTAATTTCTTTTGGTATGAAAATTTGAAAAAGACTTGATACAGCTAACAATCATAGGTTGAGACCTAAATGAGGTTATACATTATTTTCTTTGGGCTAAGAGTAATGGTACCTTAAGTACTAATGAGATGAAGTTATGTATATTCGGCAATCTATAAATTGTGTAAATCAGTAATATTGCAAAAAATTATAAATTAGTGATAAGAAGATTTTATTTATAAATTTTGTTGGTGATAAGTAGATTTTATAGTGATGTTTGTCTATTTATCTGGTTTAACTGAAAAATTATAATTTACTTTGCGCTAAAGTTATATAGACTGTTATGGAAAATTAGTGAGAAAATAAAAACAAAACATGAAAAATCTATTAACAGCTAATAAAGAATTCAAAGTTTTTCTCTTTAAATTTGAAGTTTTCAAATCTGGGGAAAGAATTTGAAACTTGGAATCTTATGACAGGTTGGGTGAGCCTCTGTTGGATTCAAATATTCTTCTTTTTCTCCCAACTTGTAATATGCCAGTTTCTATTCATATTATTTTGATTCATGCTAACAGAATATATATCTATATATTTTCAACTTTTTGTTGAAGATCAGTATTGGGTTTACTTCATTGTGGTCATTAAGTAAGGATCTAGTGTTTGATACTTGTCATGTGGAGTTGGATTTGTGATGTAGCTCCTGAACCTTGAAATACTTTGTTTAGTATATGGTTGTTCAAGTTCAAGTTCAAGTTCAACTTTTTGATTTTCTAGATTAAAAATAGCATCTTGATGAAATGGTTAGAAGCACAATCTTGTTCCTTGCAGTTCTGTGCTTGTATTTTAGGATTGAATAGAAGTGCATTAAAACTAATATTTGCATATAGTTTGTAAATTGTAGCTATTACATGGTATGCAGTTCTGCCCTACTGATGTTCTCCCATCAAATCGGTAAATAACTAACTGGGATAAGACCACCTACCTATTTGAGAGAAATTGGACGGATAGGTATCATGGTACATGAATACGTAGGTATTATATTTAGAGTTACTTTGATGAGATATTTTTGTGCATGTGTACAAATGATGGATAAGAGTTGGATTGATTTGCCAAATAGGATGTCGAGCGAATACATTAATGGGATTGATGAATTCCTTGTGTTTGCCTACACCAATACGATTGAAGGTTCGATGATCAGTTGTCCGTGTAGGAAGTGTGAGAATCGATACTATTTTGTGCGAGAGGGTGTACGGGAGCATCTGATTTTGAATGGTTTTTTAAAAAAATACAAACATTGGATTAATCATGGGAAATCTTACGTATCTCTGCATAATAATCGAGAGAATAAAATATTAACTAATTTAGACATTAGGGATAATATGATTGGAATGATACAAGGGGCTATGGGAAATCCACATGCCGGTACAAGTGTTGAGGGTGATGAACCACAGGGGCCTGATCCCCATGCATCTGAACCCCAGCTCGATCCAAATGCAGAGACTGCAAAGTATTTCAAACTTCTTCAAGATGCACAAAGTGAATTGTATCCGGGTTGTCAGAAGTTCACATCTTTGTCATTCATTGTTCGACTTCTACATTTGAAGGTGCTTTATCAGTGGACAGACAAGTCTATTGACATGCTGCTTGAGTTATTGAATGAGGCATTCCCGTTGGGTGTGAAATTCCCGGACTCATATTATAAAGCTCAAAAGGTCACAACAGATTTGGGCTTCACGTATGAGACGTGGGATGCATGTCCGAACAGTTGCATGTTGTTTCGAAACGAGGACGCCAATCCTGATAAATGTGTCATATGCAACAGTTCTAGATGGAAATCAAATAGTGATGGTGGTTCAAATGGTCCTAACAAAGGTGGCAAACAAATAGCTGCAAAACAGATGAGGTATTTTCCTTTAAAGCCAAGGTTGCAGATGTTGTTTATGTCATCCAAGACGACCAAGTTCATGAGATGGCATGCAGAGGAACGAACTGATGATGGTGTCTTCAGGCATCCTGCTGACTCCCTTGCATGGAAAGATTTTGACCATCAGAATATTGACTTTAGTAATGATTGCCAAAATGTAAGGCTTGGCTTAGCATCTGATGGTTTTAACCCATTCAGGACGATGAACATAGTTCATAGCACTTGGTCTGTTGTGCTCATTCCATACAACTTGCGGCCATGGATGTGCATGAAGCAACCATTTCTAATTTTATTCGTGCTTATTGACTTGTGGGAGAAGACGGGGCTCGAATCGGGTTCCCGGTTTGGGAGTTAGAGCCGGATTTTACTTTAGGCAAATTAGTTCCTTAAGAAACTAGAATTCGAGGTGTTAACGCCCCAAAATAACCAAACGGGGTCGGTTTAGCACGAAACTTGGCACATACGACCGCCTAGGCACGAGAGACTTATGGGAGAAGACGGGGCTCGAATCGGGTTCCCGGTTTGGGAGTTAGAGCCGGATTTCACTTTAGGGAAACTACTTCCTTAAGAAACTTGAATTCGAGGTGTTAACGCCCCAAAATCACCAAACGGTGCCGGTTTAACACGAAACTTGGCACATGCGACTGGCTAGGCACGAGAGACTTGTGGGAGAAGACGGGACTCGAATCGGGTTCCCGGTTTGGGAGTTAGAGCCGAATTTCATTTTAGGCAAACTAGTTCCTTAAAAAACTTGAATTCGAGGTGTTAACACCCCAAAATCACCAAACGGCGTCGGTTTAGCACGAAACTTGGCACACGCGACCGCCTAGGCACGAGAGACTTGTGGGAGAAGACGGGGCTCGAATCGGGTTCTCGGTTTGGGAGTTAGAGCCGGATTTCACTTTAGGGAAACTATTTCCTTAAGAAACTTAAATTCGATGTGTTAACGCCCCAAAATCACCAAGCGGCGTCAGTTTAACACGAAACGTGGCACACGCGACCGCCTAGGCACGAGAGACTTGTGGGAGAAGACGGGGCTTGAATTGGGTTCCCGATTTGGGAGTTAGAGCCGGATTTCACTTTAGGGAAACTACTTCCTTAAGAAACTTGAATTCGAGGTGTTAATGCCCCAAAATCACCAAACGGCGTCGGTTTAGCACGAAACTGGGCACAGACGACCTCCTAGGCACGAGAAACTTGTGGGAGAAGACGGGGCTCGAATCGGGTTCTCGATTTGGGAGTTAGAGCTGGATTTCACTTTAGGGAAACTAGTTCCTTAAGAAACTTGAATTCGAGGCATTAATGCTCCAAAATCACCAAACGACGTCGGTTTAGTACGAAACTTGGCACACGCGACTGCCTAGGCACGAGAGACTTGTGGGAGAAGACGGGCCTCGAATCGGGTTTCCGGTTTGGGAGTTAGAGCTGGATTTCAATTTAGGTAAACTAGTCCTCAAGAAACTTGAATTCGAGGTGTTAACGCCCCAAAATCACAAAACGGCGTCGGTTTAGCACGAAACTTGGCACGCGCGACCGCCTAGGCACGAGAGACTTGTGGGAGAAGACGGGGCTCGAATCGGGTTCCCGGTTTGGGAGTTAGAGCCGGATTTCACTTCAGGCAAACTAGTTTCTTAAGAAACTTGAATTCGAGGCGTTAAGGCTCCAAAATCACCAAACGACGTCGGTTTAGCATGAAACTTGGCACACGCGACCGCCTAGGCACGAGAGACTTGTGGGAGAAGACGGGACTCGAATCGGGTTCTCGATTTGGGAGTTAGAACCGGATTTCACTTCAGGCAAACTAGTTTCTTAAGAAACTTGAATTCGAGGCGTTAAGGCTCCAAAATCACCAAACGACGTCGGTTTAGCATGAAACTTGGCACACGCGACCGCCTAGGCACGAGAGACTTGTGGGAGAAGACGAGGCTCGAATCGGTTTCCCGATTTGGGAGTTAGGGCCGGATTTCACTTTAGGCAAACTAGTTCAATAAGAAACTTGAATTCGAGGCGTTAATGCTCCAAAATTACCAACCGACGTCGGTTTAGCACGAAACTTGGCACACACGACCGCCTAGGCATGAGAGACTTGTGGGAGAAGACGGGGCTCGAATTGGGTTCCCAGTTTGGGAGTTAGAGCCGGATTTCACATTAGGTAAACTAGTTGCTTAAGAAACTTTAATTCAAGGTGTTAATGCCCCAAAATCACCAAACGGCGTCGGTTTAGCCCGAAACTTGGCACACACGACCTCCTAGGCACGATACACTTGTGGGAGAAGACGGGGCTCGAATCGAGTTCCGGTTTGGGAGTTGGAGCTGAATTTCACTTTAGGCAAACTAGTTCCTTAAGAAACTTGAATTCGAGGCGTTAATGCTCCAAAATCACCAAACGACGTCGGTTTAGCACGAAACATGGCACACGCGACCGCCTAGGCACGAGAGACTTGTGGGAGAAGACGGGGCTCGAATCGGGTTCTCGGTTTGGGAGTTAGAGCCGGGTTTCACTTTAGGGAAACTACTTCCTTAAGAAACTTGAATTCGAGGTGTTAACGCCCCAAAATCACCAAACGGCGTCGGTTTAGCACGAAACTTGGCACACGCGACCGCCTAGGCACGAGAGACTTGTGGGACAAGACGGGGCTCGAATCGGGTTCCCGGTTTGGGAGTTAGAGCCGGATTTCACTTTAGGCAAACTAGTTCCTTAAGAAACTTGAATTCGAGGCGTTAAGGCTCCAAAATCACCAAACGACGTCGGTTTAGCATGAAACTTGGCACACGCGACCGCCTAGGCACGAGAGACTTGTGGGAGAAGGCGGGGCTCGAATCGGTTTCCCGATTTGGGAGTTAGAGCCGGATTTCACTTTAGGCAAACTAGGTCAATAAGAAACTTTAATTCGAGGCGTTAATGCTCCAAAATTACCAACCGACGTCGGTTTAGCACGAAACTTGGCACACACAACCGCCTAGGCACGAGAGACTTGTGGGAGAAGACGGGGCTCGAATTGGGTTCCCGGTTTGGGAGTTAGAGCCGGATTTCACTTTAGGTAAACTAGTTGCTTAAGAAACTTTAATTCGAGGTGTTAATGCCCCAAAATCACCAAACGGCGTTGGTTTAGCACGAAACTTGGCACACACGACCTCCTAGGCACGATACACTTGTGGGAGAAGACGGGGCTCGAATCGGGTTCCCGGTTTGGGAGTTGGAGTCGGATTTCACTTTAGGCAAACTAGTTCCTTAAGAAACTTGAATTCGAGGCGTTAATGCCCCAAAATCTCCAAACGACGTCGGTTTAGCACGAAACTTGGCGCACGCGACCGCCTAGGCACGAGAGACTAGTGGGAGAAGACGGGGCATGAATCGGGTTCCCGGTTTGGGAGTTAGAGCCGGATTTCACTTTAGGGAAACTACTTCCTTAAGAAACTTGAATTCGAGGCGTTAAGTCTCCAAAATCACCAAACGACGTCGGTTTAGCACGAAACTTGGCACACGCGACCGCCTAGGCACGAGAGACTTGTGGGGGAAGACGGGGCTCGAATCGGGTTCCTGATTTGGGAGTTAGAGCCGGATTTCACTTTAGGTAAACTAGTTCTTTAAGAAACTTGAATTCGAGGTGTTAACGCCCCAAAATCACCAAATGGCGTCGGTTTAGCACGAAACTTGCCACACGCGACTGGCTAGGCACGAGAGACTTGTGGGAGAAGATGGGACTCGAATCGGGTTCTCGGTTTGGGAGTTAGAGCCGGATTTCACTTTAGCCAAACTAATTCCTTAAGAAACTTGAATTCGAGGTGTTAACGCCCCAAAATCACCAAACGGCGTCGGTTTAGCACGAAACTTGGCACACGCGACCGCCTAGGCACGAGAGACTTGTAGGAGAAGACGCGGCTCGAATCGTGTTCTCGGTTTGGGAGTTAGAGCCGAATTTCACTTTAGGGAAACTACTTCCTTAAGAAACTTAAACTCGAAGTGTTAACGCCCCAAAATCACCAAGCGGCGTCGGTTTAACATGAAACGTGGCACACGCGACCGCCTCGGCACGAGAGACTTGTGGGAGAAGACGGGGCTTGAATCGGGTTCCCGATTTGGGAGTTAGAGCCAGATTTCACTTTAGGGAAACTACTTCCTTAAAAAACTTGAATTCGAGGTGTTAACGCCCCAAAATCACCAAACGGCGTCGGTTTAGCACGGAACTTGGCACACACGACCTCCTAGGCACGAGAGACTTGTGGGAGAAGACGAGCCTCGAATCGGTTTCCCGATTTGGGAGTTAGAGCCAGATTTCACTTTAGGCAAACTAGTTCCTTAAGAAACTTGAATTCGAGGCGTTAATGCTCCAAAATCACCAAACGACGTCGGTTTAGCACGAAACTTGGCACACGCGACCGCCTAGGCACGAGAGACTTGTGGGAGAAGGCGGGGCTCGAATCGGGTTCCCGGTTTGGGAGTTAGAGCCGGATTTCACTTTAGGGAAATTACTTCCTTAAGAAACTTGAATTCGAGGTGTTAATGCCCCAAAATCACCAAACGGCGTCGGTTTAGTACGAAAACTGGGCATAGGCGACCTCCTAGGCACGAGAAACTTGTGGGAGAAGACGGGGCTCAAATCGGGTTCCCGGTTTGGGAGTTAGAGCTGGATATCACTTTAGGGAAACTAGTTCCTTAAGAAACTTGAATTCGAGGCATTAATGCCCCAAAATCACCAAACGACGTCGGTTTAGCACGAAACTTCGCACACTCGACTGCCTAGGCACGAGAGACTTGTGGGAGAAGACGGGGCTCGAATCGGGATTTCGATTTGGGAGTTAGAGTTGGATTTCACTTTAGGTAAACTAGTCCTTAAGAAACTTGAATTCGAGGTGTTAGCGCCCCAAAATCACCAAACGGCGTCGGTTTAGCACGAAACTTGGCACACGCGACCGCCTAGGCACGATACACTTGTGGGAGAAGACGGGGCTCGAATCGGGTTCCCGGTTTGGGAGTTGGAGCCAGATTTCACTTTAGGAAAACTAGTTCCTTAAGAAACTTGAATTCGAGGCGTTAATGCTCCAAAATCACCGAACGACGTCGGTTTGGCACGAAACTTGGCACACGCTACTGCCTAGGCATGAGAGACTTGTGGGAGAAGACGGGGCTCGAATCGTGTTCCCGGTTTGGGAGTTAGAGCCGGATTTCACTTTAGGTAAACAACTTCCTTAAGAAACTTGAATTCGATGTGTTAACGCCCCAAAATCACCAAACGGCGTCGGTTTGGCACGAAACTTGGCACACACAACCGCTTAGGCACGAGAGAGTTGTAGGAGAAGACAGGGCTCGAATCGGGTTCCCGGATTGGGAGTTAGAGCCGGATTTCACTTTAGGTAAACTACTTCCTGAAGAAACTTGAATTCGAGGTGTTAACACCCAAAAATCACCAAACGGTGTCGGTTTAGCACGAAACTTGGCACACACGACCGACTAGGCACGAGAGACTTGTGGGAGAAGACGGGGCTCGAATCGGGTTCCCGGTTTGGAGTTAGAGCCGGATTTCACTTTAGGGAAACTACTTCCTTAAGAAACTTGAATTTGAGGTGTTAACGCCCCAAAATAAACAAACGCCGTCGGTTTAGCACGAAACTTGGCACACACGACCTCCTAGGCACGAGAGACGTGTGGAAGAAGACGGGGCTCGAATCGGGTTCCCGGCTTGGGAGTTAAAGCCGGATTTCACTTTAGGCAAACTAGTTCCTTAAGAAACTTGAATTCGAGGCTTTAATGCTCCAAAATCACCAAACGGCGTCGGTTTAGCACGAAACTTGGCACACACGACCACCTAGGCACGAGAGACTTGTGGGAGAAGGCGACGCTCGAATCGGGTTCCCGGTTTGGGAGTTAGAACCGGATTTCACCTTAGGCAAACTAGTTCCTTAAGAAACTTGAATTCGAGGTGTTAACGCCCCAAAATCTCCAAACGACGTCGGTTTAGCACGAAACTTGGCGCACGCGACCGCCTAGGCACGAGAGACTAGTGGGAGAAGACGGGGCTTGAATCGGGTTCCCGGTTTGGGAGTTAGAGCCGGATTTCACTTTAGGGAAACTACTTCCTTAAGAAACTTGAATTCGTGGCGTTAATGCTCCAAAATCACAAAACGACGTCGGTTTAGCACGAAACTTAGCACACGCGACCGCCTAGGCACGAGAGACTTGTGGGGAAAGACGGGGCTCGAATCGGGTTCCCGATTTGGGAGTTAGAGCCGGATTTCACTTTAGGTAAACTAGTTCTTTAAGAAACTCGAATTCGAGGTGTTAACGCCCCAAAATCACCAAACGGCGTCGGTTTAGCACGAAACTTGTCACACGGGACCGCCTAGGCATGTGAGACTTGTGGGAGAAGATGAGGCTCGAATCGGGTTCCCGGTTTTGGAGTTAGAGCCGGATTTCACTTTAGGGAAACTACTTTCTTAAGAAACTTGAATTCGAGGTGTTAACCCCCCAAAATCACCAAACGGCGTCCTTTTAGCATGAAACTTGGCACACACGACCTCCTAGGCACAAGAGACTTGTGGGAGAAGACGGGGCTCGAATTGGGTTCCCGATTTGGGAGTTGGAGCCGGATTTCACTTTAGGCAAACTAGTTCCTTAAGAAACTTGAATTCGAGGCGTTAATGCTCCAACATCACCAAACGACGTCAGCTTAGCATGAAACTTGACACACCCGACCGCCTAGGCACAAGAGCTAGTGGGAGAAGATGGGGCTCGAATCGGGTTCCCAGTTTGGGAGTTAGAGCCGGATTTCACTTTAGGGAAACTACTTCCTTAAGAAACTTCAATTCGAGGTGTTAACGCCTCAAAATTACCAAAAGGCGTCGGTTTAGCACGAAACTTGGCACACACGACCTCCTAGGCACGAGAGACTTGTGGGAGAAGACGGGGCTCGAATCGGGTTCCCGGTTTGGGAGTTAGAGCCGGATTTCACTTTGGGTAAACTACTTCCTTAAGAAACTTGAATTCGAGGTGTTAATGCCCCAAAATCACCAAACGGCGTCGGTTTAGCACGAAACTTGGCACACACGACCTCCTAGGCACGAGAGACTTGTGGAAGAAGACAGGGCTCGAATCGGATTCTTGGTTTGGGAGTTAGAGCCGGATTTCACTTTAGGCAAACTAGTTACTTAAGAAACTTGAATTCGAGGCGTTAATGCTCCAAAATCACCAAACGGCGTCGGTTTAGCACGAAACTTGGCACACGCGACTGCCTAGGCACGAGAGACTTGTGGGAGAAGACGGGGCTCGAATCGGCTTCCCGGCTTGGGAGTTAGAGCCGGATTTCACTTTAGGGAAACTACTTCCTTAAGAAACTTGAATTCGAGGTGTTAACGCCCCAAAATCACCAAACGACGTCGGTTTAGCAAGAAACTTGGCACACGCGACCGCCTAGGCACGAGAGACTTGTGGGAGAATGTGGGGCTCGAATCGGGTTTCCGGTTTGGGAGTTAGAGCCGGATTTCACTTTAGGGAAACTACTTCCTTAAGAAACTCGAATTCGAGGCGTTAATGCTCCAAAATCACCAAACGACGTCGGTTTAGCACGAAACTTGGCACACGCGACCGCCTAGGCACGAGAGACTTGTGGGAGAAGACGGGGCTTGAATTGGGTTCCCGGTTTTGGAGTTAGAGCCGGATTTCACTTTAGGCAAACTAGTTCCTTAAGAAACTTGAATTCGAGGCGTTAATACTCCAAAATCACCAAACGACGTCGATTTAGCACGAAACTTGGCATACGCGACCGCCTAGGCACGAGAGACTTGTGGCAGATGACGGGGCTCGAATCTGGTTCCCGGTTTTGGAGTTAGAGCCGGATTTCACTTTAGGTAAACTACTTCCTTAAGAAACTTGAATTCGAGGTGTTAACGCCCCAAAATCACCAAACGGCGTCGGCTTAGCACGAAACTTGGCACACACGACCGCCTAGGCCCGAGAGACTTGTGGGAGAAGACTGGGCTCGAATCAGGTTCCCAGTTTGGGAGTTAGAGCCGGATTTCACTTTAGGTAAACTACTTCCTTAATAAACTTGAATTCGAGGTGTTAACGCCCCAATATCACCAAACGGCGTCGGTTTAGCACGCAACTTGGCACACACGACCTCCTAGGCACGGGAGACTTGTGGGAGAAGACGGGGCTCGAATCGGGTTTCCAGTTTGGGAGTTAGAGCCGGATTTCACTTTAGAAAAACTAGTTCCTTAAGAAACTTGAATTCGAGGCGTTAATGCTCCAAAATCACCAAACGACGTCGGTTTAGCACGAAAGTTGGCACACGCGACTGCCTAGGCATGAAGACTTGTGGAGAAGACGGGGCTCGAATCGGATTCCGGTTTAGGAGTTAGAGTCGGATTTCGGTCTAGTCAAAATTAATTTACTAAACTATCTTTCTAATTATAATAGTAGTCAATTTTTTTTATATTTTTCTGTAATTAAAATATTAAACACTAATTATATGGTTATTAATTATTTCTATCTTGGTTTTTTCAATATTTCCTGAGTAGCAGTTTGCTTCTTGTGGAATGCGGGCGTATAAAGTATATGACCAACTTTGTTTTTGTAACCCACGAAAGAATCAAGACGAAAACTTTTGGTTTTGATTTGATTTATGTTTATTTAATTTGTGAACAACATTAATGTATGTAGTGGCATATTTTTATGTTATGAATTTTTATTTATTATGTTATTGGAATGGAACAACATTATGAATTTTCATTATTTGTCAACTTTTGTTATGTATGTATTTATATTATTATGTAATTTGAATTTTTTTTTTAGTTAGTTTTTCATTTAATACAGGTTATTTAATTTTTTAATACTTTCCCAACAGGGTTTTTTTTTTTTTTTTTGAGACGGCATAATTACCCGTCGTAAAAAAAAATTCTACGAGGCTTTTGCGACGGCAGTCATACTGTCGCAAAAGCCATGGAATGTAATTGAAAAATAAAACCTTTAGCTACGGCTCAGGTTGCCGTCGGCAATAGTTATCAGCTACGACACTTTTAGCGACGACATTATTGCCGTCTCAATAACCCATTTTAGCAGACGGAAATACTGTACCGTCGCAAAATCAGATTTTCTTCCATTATTTGGCGACAGAAACATTGCCGTCGCAAAAAAAAGGCAGTCTCCCGTTGCAAAAAAACAATGGCGACGGCAACTTACCGTCGCTAAAAGCCCTTTTGCAACCCCCTTTGTCCGCGACCCCCACGTGCCGTCGCAAAAAGCCAAATACCGTCGCAAAAAGTATTAGAGACGGCGTATGGACCATTTGCGACGGCGTTTTGCCGTCGCAAAAAACACTTTTTTTTTAATAGTGATGTGGACACGGTCCAAAAACTGCAAAACTAAATGTCAAAAACAAATCTTAGCGAGCACCCCTACTTTTCCAGGTATGTTCTTTTTTTAAAACAGTTAAAAAAAATTAACATAAAATAATAGTTCAAAAAAACAAATCATAATAACAGTTTATAATCTATGAATTATCTTTTTATACAAATAGGGTTCAATAAATAATAAACATTTAAAAACAATAACATAATTGCCCAACACATAATTTTTAATTTAAAAACATAATATAATTCACCTTTTACTAAATTACAATTCTGAGATTACAGATTCAAACATATTGGCTACTCAATGTTTTATCAAAATTTTCCCACTCTCCACTTTCTACTTGAAATAACTCGCATGTGTGGGCCCTTTTGCCGCGACGTGTCAGGAACACCTAGGTTGCGGAAAACGTTTCAAGAGGAATTCTTGGACTCCTCGCGCGGCGCCGCCCCACCCGCCAGCCCCCAATGACGTCGTTTTGGGGGTTTTTTTTTTTTTTTTTTCTTTTTTTTTTCTTTTTTTTCCTCTTCGTTGTTGCTTCGTCTCTTTCGCGAAGAGCAAACCAGAAGGGAGGGGAGCGGAGAGGGAGGAAAGGAGAGGAAGGAGGCGTGGAGTGAGCGCCTGCGACCGTCGTGCCCCGCCGGGCCGTCCGGCAAGCCAGTCCGATCCGTCGCCAACCCCCTCGTCGCAGCATGCCGCCCGTCTCCTCCGCCTCCGGCAGCACGCCTCCTCATCCTCCTCCTCCTCCTCTCCACTGGTTATGGCCCCCTCTAGTCGCCTGCCTTTTATTGCCTTCCCTTCCCTTCCCTTCCTTCTCCTCCTCCCTCCTCCCTCCTCCCTGCTCCTCTCCTTCCTTCCTTCCTTCCTTCCTCTGCATTTTTTTTTTTTGAAAATTTTGCCCCCAAACGACGCGTTTTGGGGGCTGTTGTGGAAACGGTGCTTGATGGTAATGCAGCGCCAGATTGCGCGCTCTTTTTCAAGGTGTTCCCACACGCGGCTCAGGATCCTCCACAAGTTAAGTCTGAAGTGACATCACTTTATCCAATCCAACGGTTTAAAAACAAAAACTAACACAAAATAACGTGTATTCGGTTTAATAATTATCAAAAAAAAAAAAAAAAAAAAAAAAAAAATCAGCTATTAAATATATTCCTGGCACAAAAATATGAAGCACTATAAAAGACTTGAGAGAGAGACAGAAAAAAAAAGGGCTGAGAAGGAGGAGAGGATGTCGCCACGGCCCCGCCCCTTCCACGCCCAAGCCGCACACATCTTCGGCCTGCATTTGAAGAATAAGTTGTGCTGAAGCAGAGTATTGATCAGGGCTTTAGGCCCAATTGCACATGATCCATAAAGAAGATACTTTGAATGATCCATATTGATTTGGAAACAAGAACACATATTTAACGAAAGACTATTAAAATTCCAGATTGTGTTAGCAATTGGATTAAATCAAACAAAACTTTCACTATCTTCGATTCTGAAATTGCATTCCTCCCAAAACAAAATTTATGAAATTAATTGGACAGGATATATGAATGTAGAGAGAGAGGAAAGAAGAGAGAGAGACCTGATCAACCATTCTTGTGCTGAGGAGGTGCTGCGATCGAGGACTTTCACGGGGACACTCTCACCACTCTCCGTGCACTGAGCGAACTTCCCTTGCGAGGTTTACCTTCACGATCGTCCCCCACTTCGTACTTACCAACCTTTCTCACCACATCTCTCTTCTCTCTCTTCTCTCTTCTCTCTCTCTCGGGAAGAAGCTTTACCCTTAGTTTGATTGTATAATAAGTAAGCCAAATTGGTGTTTGTCTCCTTAGAATCGAAGAGAGATAATAGAGGAATTTTGAGCTCCAGCCTAACAGCAGAGGAAAGGAAAGCTTGTTTGGCAGGCGAGAAAAAAAAAAAGCAAGGGCCAAGTGTCTGGCTTTTTTCTCGGTCGGAATTCCTGGAAAATTTGATCGTTTTTGTCTTTGTTTTACTATTTTTGTTTGATTTGAAGAATATATTACCAAAAAAAATTAAAAGAAGAAGAAATATAAGAAGAAAGGATATATATTATTTATTTATTATTATTTTTTTTTGAAATTTACTAACCAAAACGTTTTTAACCGATGGATTGGAAACACTTAAGGAGATCACTCTCAGATTCTAACTCTAGGGATCCATGGGCGCGTTTCGACACTCCTCGGTTTCATCTTATTCTGAAGCTTAAAAATTTTAATTCGCGCAAACATCTAAAAGCTCAAACCGGTTTGATTCTCAACACCGACCTATCACAAAACACTCCAGGTTCCTGAAAAAGAGAAAAAACAAGAAGTCCGAAAGGCATCGCTCAAATTGGGTCCGAGACCTAAGACATCCACACACCCACTCCACTTATTTTATATTGTAATTTTAGTGGTTTTCTACTCCTCCTTGCTATATATGGGATCATATATTGAATATTCTTGAGTTGCATGCTCTATTTTCAATGGAGTGTTTGTTATGTGCATAGGACAAATTAGGCACACCACTTGTTCAGCTACTAGCAGACCAAAAAATGGGTGTACTCTGTATTTGTTTATGCTAAAAAATTATCTGATTTTTAATTTATTTTTTCTTAGGAATTTGTTTGTTATACATCAATATTATCTTTGATCAGTTTTATAAGCTCACTTTTTTATCAGTACATGTATTTACCCAAATGAAGATAAGCTAGCGCTATTATTGTATGACACGCACAATTATCACCAAACCAAACACAAATTTTGAAGTCCATTTGAACCTAAAAATGTCTATTACTAAACATTATTCTTTTCTTACTAGACCAAACATTTTGAAGGTCATATACTGTTGTAATTTATATACTCTTATGCTTTTCATTATAATGTTTCCTCAACTCTACCGTGACATAGGGTGTTTATAAACTATTGTACACTTTCAGTTTATGGAGGCTTAGGGAAGGTTTTAACCACTTGTTCATAAGTTTGGGAGATAGCATGACCAAGTCTTAGAGATTTAGATATAGGTACTTGCTATATTTGAAACAAGTCTTGGCTCCAAGTTTGTAACCAGACAGCTTTAAACGCCTAATGGCCTTTCTGATATAAATAAATAGAAGTTGCGATGCATGTTTTAAAATATAAAATATTTAGGTACCCTTTTGTTTTATTTCTGCCTGCATTATTAATCTTGGTAATTTTAGATAATGGCCTTTGGTAACCTTAGTTGCTGGGTCGGTTTGTGTACCAAGGTTGGGTTAGAGAAGGAAATCAAGGAAATTTGAATTAGAGTGATGTTCGAAATCGTGGGTTTGCCTATGTAGTCATGATCTGGGAAACCCAATCATAGAAAAGATACTCTTTAAGCGAACCAGCCTATCCTTTGTATGGGCTTACCACAGTATTCAGATGGACAGAGCAAAGCGATGGGAGAGGTACCATTGGAAGGGAATGGGAAGATTGCGTTTTACAATGGCCTCTGACACAGACGGACGGGGCATATCAGCCCTTTACTCTACAGGGGCTATAGGGCTATTTCATTGATCAAAGTGACAATACTGTTCCAGAAATTAAGTCACCAAGCAACATGTATCCACCACTTCCTTACTAAGTGGTGTCTAAATATAACTTGATCGAAAATCCTTTTCATTTTTCAAGTGAATGGTCTCCAAATGCTATCTGGACTGGACTGATCCAAAAGCTCTTTCCAATTGGCTAGAATCGTTACTTAGAAATATTTTAACATACATTTTTGACTTTGTTAAAAACATTGATCCAATCCATTGGTGCTATCCTTACTAAAACGAACAGGCAATAGATAATGTGAATTCTCCCCAAGTCACTTCAATACATAGTTCCTTTGATATTCAGACCATTTTTGCCTAAGGACTAATGACAATTAAAAACTGTTGCCTAGGAGCATGTTCTCTTTGATGTAAAGAAAGTTCATCAGTCCTTGATTTCATATTACCGTCGATTCTTAGTGGTCCTTAAACTATCATGTTACTTTAGGCATGTGCAACTCAAACTACCATTGTTTTTTTGGGGTGCTTTAATAGATGGAAGTTGTTGTGGGACCTTGATTGTTGTTGTCTGGAGACAATGGTTATGGTTCATTGATGATTTGCCTTTATTGCTCAAAGCCCATGAGCCATAGCTCTTCTAGGTGTAGATGAGTTCATTTATCTGGAAAATAGAAAAATGGGCAGTGATAGTACTAATTTTTATCTTGATAGTACGTCGTGACTCCGCACTCTACAAAGCCCACATTAAAATAAAAAAATTTTCACTAATATGCAATTATGATTTGGTATACTAGAATTGACATCTTCACAAAGCCCACAAGCTAAGGTAAAGTAATTAAAGCCCGATTATTCATACAAGATGAAACCCAATGTTGGTTACAATCTGAAACGGACAATTCATAATTAACATGATATATTGCATTCTTTCAAAAGCAATTTTGATTTTTAGATGAGGTTTTTTTGTGAGATTTGGATGTGCAAATCCATTTGGAAATTGACAAAAAGATGATCTTCGAACGATGTCCCCTCCTCCATTATTTTCCACCTTGAAAATCCACACATATTCAATATTTTTGTTAAAACATATCTCTTATGCAGATTCTAGGAAAACCATGCGTGAAATGGGGTTATCAAAACCACTTTGATCAAATCTTTTCAATCCTTAAATCGCCGGCGGTACTGTTTTTCTGTGTTAGTTAACTAATTTGCGTTAGCTCAATGACACCTTCAATCCTTGCTAATGCAAATATGATAATTTATCTCCTGATTGGGGGGGATCGTCGTTTTGCATTGTTTAAATCTTCCCAATTATGGAGGCTCTTTGTCAATAAGTTTGGTTAGTTGTTGGGCCTTTATTGTGTATTGGTATGATTATCGAATCTAATTGTCTTTCATATTGTAAATAACTCTTATTTATGAAAACAAATAAAAGAAAAGGGAATTTTTGTATGTTAAAAGAAGACAGGAAATGTTACTGTGTTTCCAAAATAAATATTGATATGCATTTTTTCTTTTTGATTTTTTTATTAGGGTAAAAAAAAGCTACAAAAAGGATTGATAAAAGGCAACAATCTCCTTGGTGTTCATAGAGCCATATGCCCACGGGGAGTTTGGACATGAGGGCCTAGGTTGGCTAGACAACATGAGTTGGTGCGACACTTACCCTTTTTTCAAAAAGGATTTGGACTTTTTTAAGGTTTCCCATTAAGGCGGGCCATGATTCTTTGACAAAGGAGTTGATGCGTCTAAAATTAACCAGTAAGACCTTAACCTAAACATCATCCAATATACAAACCAAATAAAAATAAAAATAAAAGGCCACCCTCAATTGTTATATATTTTTTCTATCACCATACTTTGAAACTCTATTCAATTTATCATAGGTTATTATTAAACGTGATTATCCATATAATCTTAAAAGAGTTTAATTATACTTTTTACTTTGGTGAAACTTTTCAAGGGAATATTAAAAAGATTTGGCTTGTCTCCAGTGAAAGTTTGAATTGGACCACGATAGTTGAAAGTCTCTAACCAGTAAGAGTTTATAAAACATGGCCAATGAATTTTTTCAAAGATTTTTACTAGTAAAATTCTTCTGTTTTAATGACTGGAGACAGCTATTCCCTATTTAAAAAAATAGGGTGTATGAAAAATAAACGTGCTACCTTCATTACTATGCAATTTATATTTGTTACTCACCAATTTTTTATTTTTTTTTATTATGTTTATTTTTGAAATTTTCCCATATTTTTGCCCTCAAATGACATCAAAAAAGGGTTGAAAAATGGAACAATAATAATATCCATGTTGTTCCAAACAAGGTATTTAAATCTATTATTAAGCAACTTACCTGTACTTTTGTGACCAAATGATGCGAGAAAAATGGCAGTTTGTAGTTAGCAAAGTCAGCTCCAACACCAGTCTCCACACCCCACCAAATAGCCATGAAATTCTTAGGACCCAGCATGCAATTCTTGTCCCTAATTGTTTCAATCCAATTTATTAAAAAGAATGAAAACTAAGAATTCAGTGACATTTTAGTTATGGACAGGTTCCAATCTGATCACGTAATGAGCCTACATGATTGGATTGCCACCTTTCAAATCCATATACTAGACTGGAGAGAATTCAATTTGCTATAATGTTTATGCTTACCTCCCACCGCCATGGATTGAATGCAAGGGTCCTTATGCATATTCAGGATTCCAAATGAAGTCACAATGTAGAGACCATAACAAGCCAACCTTCTGCGAATTATATATCCTGCAAAAACTTACATGTTCAATAGGTGCTTAAATACTCCATTTCCCTTTTGCACTTCTTATTTTCTTAATTTTGGCAAATCCATTTTATGTAATCTGTTTGATGACTTAAAAATTTAATCTTCAATTTCTTCTATTGTTTCTTCAAATATAACTCGAAACCAAAATCCTAATTCCCAGAATTTAGGGGACATTCACCAAAAACTTCCCTCATTATAAGTTTATACTAGTATAATAATTAACAATTTAAAATAATAAAATAAAATTAAAAATTACCTCATAGTTCCAATCCTCAAATATTTCGCAGATCATCTTTCATACTTAAAATACCCCATGAGCATATTCAAACGGAACCTTTACTTTTTAAACATTTGAAATACATAAAAACTCATAACTTTTTCTTTTTTATGATGGGAGTAAAAATAAATTTAAAATATTTAAGAAATTCCATTGTGTTTGTTGTCTTCAAACAGTTGAAATTTCAACTATCTTTTATGTTTCAAGACAATTGAAATCAATTTGAGCGGCTAAAAATTGAAAAATTTGAGGGCAAATTTCAAAAAATCAATACTCAATTTTCGAAATGAGAGATAAAAAATTTCAAAAACTAGGTTGCAACTGTTCAAATTATTGACTTGTTCCTCAAAATGATCAAAAACATATTTCTTCTTTTTTCTTTTTTTGTCCTCTCAAAGTAAAGAAATTCTATGTTTTAGAGCTAAAACAGAAAAATTGATGGAAACAAAATCCACCACCACCACCACCAATTGTTAATTCATACAACACAAAAATTCTAGCACCAGTGAGACAACCATAGCCACCAATTAGTCTTGGCGACAGTTGAAATATCACTAATCTTACATGCCCACTATCTTTGGATTGTGAATCTCCAAACTGAGAGTTTGAGAAAAAAATTCAAAAGTAAATATTTTCAATTCAATTTTTAAATCCCTCACACAAATTTCTTTCCTCAAAAGAAAATAAATAAAAATTTCATTTTATGCTGAAAAGGCAAAATTGATGGCATAACCACCACCACTACCAATCACACCACAACAACACAAATTCTAAATCAAGGAAAAACAACCACTAACTAAGCATCATGCGACAACTTTCCTAATGTGTTCGTTATGTTTAGTTTTTTCTTTTACTCATCATTGGGAAAAAAAATTGCCCAAATTTTTAACCCCATGATTGGGGGGAGCCTTTCTCGTATCACGAGCTTATTGTGTTTAATAGGGTCAAGAGCTGACAGAGAATAACCAAAGAGGGGTGATGGAGGCCCTTTGACCCATAGTGCGTATTTTCTCACCTTAATAAGGTCACAAAGCACCTCTTGGTTAGGTTGAGACCCCATTAAAGACACATTCATTTCGGAGTTTTCCAAATGGGACCAGGGAAAAGGAAGTGGAGAACAGCGAAAGGAATAGCCCACCAAATTTTCTTTTCCATTTTTTTCAGCCTTGCAGCCAGACCACCAGTGCTAAGATCTGGCACAGAACCAAGGTTAACACCCACTTGAAGACCCCTACCATCGTACAATGTGGACAAATCAGCCAAACAAAAGGCAGAACAGGAGGATATGATTCACAGATTCAAGTGAATCATATAGGGTCAAGAGCCTTTTGATTTTTGATTTTTAATTTTGATTTTTTTTTTTTTTTTTTTGGAAACCAATTGAGTTGATAGATAAAAATCTTTTGTTTGACACTAGGCTCCTAAAGTTTCTACTATCCATTTTCACATGCATTAGTAGAACATCATGAGCACATTTTAAATGAAACCATGTTTGAATCAGAGTTTAAGCTTAGTAGTTCCCGATCTCATCTTACACAGCTGGTTGGACCTTCATCTGCAACCATGGGCACTAGTAGCTCTCATCTTCTTCTTTGGCAGAGAAAATGATATAGTTGACCGTTTTAAGGCATATGGGCAATTCAAAACACGAAAAGTGGAACTAGACTTCCAAAACTAAAAGCCCCAAGAATCTCATCCTATGAAGCACTTTAAGGCAGGAGTTGCAACTCATGCAGATTTATGCTAAATGAGGAATGCAAATTCCTTACAAATTTTATGTGATAATAACCTTTTATTATTTAAAACTGGCGTTTTTTTTTTTTTTAATGGTTACTTTTCTTAAACTATATGTATGAATGGCCAACCATGCCATGACAAAAATGTGGGAAGGATTTGTTTTTCTTCTACAATGCTATGAATCCATTGCAAATTATTCAAAAAACAAAAATATCTAGAATTTGAAATGTAGGAATTTAAATTCATTTTTGTTGTTATTCAATTAACCACACAAAGTTTAATCTACAACATATATTCAAATTGTGAATACTTTTCCTTTTTCTTTTTCATTTCCTTTTTTTTCTTTTTTTTCTTTTGTGTGTGGTTTATAATATTTCTACTTTTTTCCTTTCTTAAAATGTGCAGCGATGCAAATTTAGGCACGAGATAATATAGGTGTCACAATTGGTTTGTTTATGATCTCCATAATTGCAATTCAAACTGAACTCATGTTATTCTCAACTTCTTTAAGGACAAAAAGGTTTTGGATATTTTGGTTAAATAGTGCAGTGATATAATTAAAATATCGTATTTAGGCCCAAAATATGTTGCAGGTAATTGTGCAAATTAGTTTTTACAATTCACTATTTAAAAATTGTAATTTGAAACTTACCTTCAACTTCAACATCTTTTAGTTCACTCTTCTAGAATCATTGGATGCAATATTGGCCAAGCGAACGTTTTTCATTTGATTAACCTATTTCATACACAAAAAGGAAGAACATTTTCACAATGAAAAAAAAAACAAAAAAACAAACACAAAAAACAAAAGTAAGAAAGATAATTCAATTTGCCCACCATATGGTTAAAAGTCATCGATTTATATTCCTCCCATGTCATTTTCAGACTCCTCGTTCTCTCTGCTTCTTTAGAATTGTTCTCGTGCTTCTTGCTGTCATGCAATTACTAAATCCACTATTAAAGGCAAAAACAAAAAGAACAAAGCCAAAGTATGGAAAATGTTGATTTGATCATTTCAAATGTTTTGAAATTACAAAACCGTTGAGTTCTTGCAAAGCGCCGAAGGTATGCTCAGCGAGAAACTTTTGTGGCAAATGTGCTGCTGTAGAAGGTAGTCTCATAAGTTAGACAAAGAAGGAAGCACCAAAAGAGCCAAGCCATAGCAATTTCCTCCGTTAGAAATGTTCCTTCCCTTCTTCACTTCCTCAAGTAAATGCATCCAAAAAAATCATTGCTGGGGCACTTGCGATTGTTTCCTCTCTTGAAGGCATCCTTAATCACCTTTTACTACATTTTTACGCCCTATATATTTGAATTTAACTAGTCAAACAATTGTTGCTTAATTTTTTACGAGCAATGCTAAGGTGCCATTTGGTAACACTTATCTATTTTAAATTTCTGTTTATATTTTACAAAAATTTAAAAAATCAAATAAAAACTTGTTTTGGTAAATTTTTTTATAAATCAGTGGTCTCAGTTTTGTAAATTTGGCCATTAATGTTTCTTTTTGAGTTTTCAGTTGATTCTTTCCTTTTTTCTTTTCATTTCCTTGGTCTCAAAAAAAAGTTCTATTTTTGAGTTTCAGTTTTTTTTTTTTTTTTTACCACCCAACACTAGCTACCATTTTCTACCACCGTTCTTCCGCCACCACCACCCACCCCCACCACCACACTCACGCCACCACTACCCACCCACCCGCCACCACCACCTACCTGCCACCCACACCCACCACCCACCAACCACCGCAACTTCGCCACCACCCACCACCCACCTGCCATCCAACCGCCACTACCATCCACCGCCCGCCACCACCACTCACCCACTTACCTGCCACCACCAAGCCACCACCAGCCACACACCCTTGCCCCACCTCTGCCACCACCACCCACCACCCACCACCACACCACCACCCAGTCGCTACCACCCACCACCGCCACCATCACCCACCCATCCACACCACCACCACCACCACCACCCACTTACCAACCTGTCATTCCGCCACACACCTGCCACCACCACCCACCACCACTCACTCGCCTACCATTTTCACAAACCGCCACCACTCACACCGCACCGTCACCCACCTACCCACCACCACCACCACACCAACCACTACCCGCCATTCGCCACCCACCTGCCACCACCACCACCACCGCCACCACCCACTCGCTACCACCACACCACCCGTTACTGTCACCGTCACCGTCACCCACTCACCATCACCACCTGCACCACCAACCACTACCACCACCACCACGTCAACCATCCACCCGCCACCACCCACCGTCACCACTTCTCCACCACCGTCTTCCGCTGCTACTTCGGCACCACTTGTCACTTTCTCACTCTTTTTTATATTTTTAAAGTTTTAAATATTTTGTCAATTACCAACGCGTTTGTAGTTAGCGTTTTTCTAAAAATAAATAAAAATCAGTTTATAAAATTTTGTAAATATAAACTGAACCGTAAACGTTACCAAACAGGCCCTAAAGTATTCGGAAAAATATTTATAAAATTGAGATGCGAGTTTTTTTTTTTATTCAACAAAGTAAAAATTTCATTAAAAACATGAAATTAAAGATATAGAAGATGGAAAATGCATCGAAAAAGGTTCAAAACAGTACAAAATACTCTTACTACTGCTGCTCGCATCATACAACCGGACCCCTCAGCCTCACCGAATTTTTTTTACCAAAAAAATCCCCCAAAACAAACAAATAGTTAAGAAGCACTTAACTCAAAAAACAAAAAATAAGAACCCCAAAGTCCAACCCACACTAAAGAAAAGAAAAACCAAAAGCAGGACTCTGATATTTTATATTGACCACAGGCTCATTAACGCCTACTAATCCAAAACATCAAAACCGAGACACATGCCTAAGAACTCCTTGTTGTTCCACTCCTAAAACCCTCCCGCCGCCTTCTTCTACGCCTGAACATCTCCATCGGCTTCACCCACTTTATGGCCAGAAAATTGAAAACGTCACTGGCCGGAACTCATACGCCGGAACACGTTCCCTTGCAATACATTACCTACGCTTGACCACTTTTGCCGAAACTTCACCTACGTTGACATTTCGCGGAGTCCGCTGGACTTCACCCACTCCATGGCTAAAGCTTTGCTTCCAATATCGAGACACCCACAGCGAAAACACCTTGTGGCCGAACACTCACACCCACTTCCATGGCCAATCTAACAAACACTACAAGGTCGAAAACACCTCTCACAAGCCAAAACACCACCTCCCACGGAGACAAAGCTTCTAAGAACCACCAACACCAATACCTTTCATGGGCCAAAGAAAAATCATGCTGAAAGACCAAGATCCACCCAAGAACAAACTCCCTCTAGAATGAAGTCGCCAAACCCATAACTACATCAGAATGCACTGACCGAACAACCTCTTCTGAGTCCGAACGAAAACGTCGACCTCCATAGGATCTAAATAGGAGTGCTCGCCCCTTCAACTCCCACTCTCAAAGAGTACCCGAATTGAAGCTCCTAAACAAATCTAGATCATTCCTTTTTTTGGCCAACGCCGACCTCCGTAGATCTGAATGGAATCCACCCCTCAAACTCCCCCACGCATAGCCGAGCGCCCGAAGACAATCCTAAACAAATCCAAACCCTTAATTGGCGCTTCCATTGTTGAAACCCTCCAAGACTGATCTCTT
>NW_021026017.1:0-82060 GCF_004153795.1 Camellia sinensis | reverse complement strand
ATGTGGAGGATCCTGACGCTGTGGAAACACCTTGAAAAGAGCGCGGATTCTCGGCCGCATTACCCAGCAGCCGTTTCCAACAGCCCCCAAACGAACGTTCGTTTTGGGGCAAAATTTTTCAAAAAAAAAAAAAAAATGCAGCGGAAGGAAGGAGGAAGGAAGGAGAGGAAGAGGGAGGAGGGGGAGGAGGAGGAGGAGGGAAAAAAAAAAAAAAAGAAGGGAAGAGGAAGGGAAAGGGAAGGGCAGGGCCGGATCTAGTAGAGGGGGGCCATAAACCAGTGGGGGGGAGAGGAGGAGGAGGATGGCGCGCCAGGAGGCGGAGGAGACGGCGGCTGCTGCGACGAGGGGGGTTGGGCGACGATCGGACGGCTGCGCGGCCGGCGGCGAGGCGACGGTCGCAGCCTCCTCCTCCTCTTCCTCCCTCTTCCCTCTCCGCTCCCCCTCCTCTGGTTTTTCTCTGCCGAAGAGAGAGAAAGCAACAACGAAGAGGAAAAAAAGAAAAAAAAAAAAAGAAAAAAAAAAAAAACCCCAAACGACGTCGTTTTGGGGCTGCCGGGTAGGCGGCCGGGATCCAATTCCCTTGAAAACGTTTTCGCAACTAAGGTGTTTCTAACTGCGGAGGCGACATCATATTTCAGTAGGAAAGTGGAGGTGGGAATTTGATAAAACAATGTGGTAGCGAATTGGGTTAATCTGTATTCAGAATTGTCATATTTAGTAAAAGGTGATCTATATCTATGTTTTAAATTATAAAATTATGAGTTGAATGTATGATTATTGTTTTAAAATGTATTATTTAATTGACGCCCTATTTGTTATAAAAAAGATAATCTAGATATAACTGTTTATTATGGATTTGTTTTTTGAACTAATTATTTTTAGTTAATTTTTGAACTTTTTACAAAAAAGACATACTGAATATAGGGGTGCTCGCAGATTTGTTTTTTGACCGTTAGTTTGCAGTTTGGACCTGTCCACATCACTACAAAAAAAAAGTGTTTTTTTGCGACGGCAAAACGCGTCGCAAATGGTCCGATACGCCGTCTCTAATACTTTTTGCGACCGGTAATTGGCTTTTTGCGACGGCAGTGGGGGGTCGCGAACAAAGGGGGTTGCAAAGGCTTTAGCGACGGTAAGTGCCGTCGCCATTGTTTTTTGCGACGGTAGACTGCCTTTTTTTGCGACGGCAATGTTTCTGTCGCCAATAATGGAAGAAAATCGATTTTGCGACGGCAGTATTCCGTCGCTAAAAATGGGTTTTTGAGACGGCGAAAATGTCGTCGCTAAAAGTGTCGTAGCTGATAACTATTGCCGACGGCAACTGAGCCGTCGCTAAAGGTTTTATTTCAATTACATTCCATGGCTTTTGCGACAGTATGACTGCCGTCGCAAAAGCCTCTAAATTTTTTTTCGACGGGTTTAGCCGTCTCAAAAAAAAAAAAAAAAAACCCTGTGGGAAATATTAAAAAATTAAAATAACCTGTATTAAATGAAAAATAATATAAAAAATTCGAAAAATTACATAATAATATAAATACTACATAAACAAAAGTTGACAAATAATGAAAATTCATAATGTTTGTTCCATTCATAACAATACATAAATAAAAATTCTAACAATAAAAATTATGCCACTACATAATATATGTACATGTTTTCCAAATTTAAAATAACATAAATCAAAATCAAAACTAAAATTTTCGTCTTGATTCGTTCGTGGTTACAAAACAAAAGTTGGTCATAATCTTTATACGCCCGCATTCACAAGAAGCAAACTGCTACTCAGGAAATATCTGAAAAAAAGATAGAAATAATTAATAACCATATAATAGTGTTAATATTTTAATTACAGAAAATAATAAAAAAATTGCTACTAATAATTAGAAAGATAGTTTAGTAAATAATTTGTGACTAGACCGAAATCCGACTCTAACTCCAAACCGGGAACCCGATTCGAGCCCCGTCTTCTCCCACAAGTCTCTCAAATTCGATGTGTTAACGCCCCAAAATCACCAAACGGCGTCAGCTTAGCACGAAACTTGGCACACACGACCGCCTAGGCCCGAGAGACTTGTAGGAGAAGACGGGGCTCGAATTGGGTTCCCAGTTTGGGAGTTAGAGCCGGATTTCACTTTAGGTAAACTACTTCCTTAAGAAACTTGAATTCGAGGTGTTAACGCCCCAATATCACCAAATGGCGTCGGTTTAGCACGAAACTTGGCACACACGACCTCCTAGGCACGAGAGACTTGTGGGAGAAGACGGGGCTCGAATCGGGTTTTAAGTTTGGGAGTTAGAGTCGGATTTCGCTTTAGAAAAACTAGTTCCTTAAGAAACTTGAATTCGAAGCGTTAATGCTCCAAAATCACCAAACGACGTCGGTTTAGCACGTAACTTGGCACACGCGACCGCCTAGGCACGAGAGACTTGTGGGAGAAGACGGGACTCGAATCGGATTCCCGATTTGGGAGTTAGAGTCGGATTTCGGTCTAGTCAAAATTATTTACTAAACTATCTTTCTAATTATATAGTAGTCAATTTTTTTTTATATTTTTCTGTAATTAAAATATTAACACTATTATATGGTTATTAATTATTTCTATCTTGTTTTTTTCAGATATTTCCTGAGTAGCAGTTTGCTTCTTGTGGAATGCGGTCGTATAAAAATTATGACCAACTTTTGTTTTTGTAACCCAGGAAAGAATCAAGACGAAAACTTTTGGTTTTGATTTTGATTTATGTTATTTAAATTTGTGAACAACATTATGTATGTAGTGGCATAATTTTTGTAGTGGCATAATTTTTATTGTTATGAATTTTTATTTATGTATTGTTATGAATGGAACAACATTATGAATTTTCATCATGTGCCAACTTTTGTTTATGTATGTATTTATATTATTATGCAATTATCGGGTTTTTTTTAGTTATTTTTCATTTAATACAGGTTATTTTCATATTTTTAATAATTTTAATACAAGGTTTTTTTTTAATTTTTTTTTTGAGACGACAGAACACCCCGTCTCAAAAAGAAAATTGAACTAGGCTTTTTGCGACAGCACCTATACTGTCGCAAAAGGTAGGGAATTGAATTGAGGAATAAGGCCTTTAGCGACGGTATCAAGCCATGGAATGTAATTGAAAATAAAACCTTTAGCGACGGCTCAGGTTGCCGTCGGCAATAGTTATCAGCTACGACACTTTTAGCGACGACATTATTGCCGTCTCAAATAACCCATTTTAGCGACGGAAATACTGTACCGTCGCAAAAACTCAGATTTTCTTCCATTATTGGCGACAGAACATTGCCGTCGCAAAAAAAAGCAGTCTCCCGTTGCAAAAAACAATGGCGACGGCACTTACCGTCGCTAAAGCCCTTTTGCAACCCCCTTTGTCGCGATCCCCACGTGCCGTCGCAAAAAGCCAAATTACCGTCGCAAAAAGTATTAGAGACGGCGTATGGACCATTTGCGACGGCGTTTTGCCGTCGCAAAAAACACTTTTTTTTTTATAGTGATGTGGACAGGTCCAAACTGCAAACTAAATGGTCAAAAACAAATCTGCGAGCACCCCTACTTTTCAGTATGTCTTTTTTGTAAAAAGTTAAAAAATTAACTAAAATAATTAGTTCAAAAAACAAATCATAATAAACAGTTATATCTATGAATTATCTTTTTTATACAAATAGGGTTCAATAAATAATACATTTAAAACAATAACATAATTTGCAACACATAATTTTATAATTTAAAACATAATATAATTCACCTTTTACTAAATTACAATTCTGAATACAGATTGAACCAATTGGCTACTCAATTGTTTTATCAAATTTCCCACTCTCCACTTTCTACTGAAATAAACTGCATGTGTGGGCCCTTTTTGCCGCACGTTCAGGAACACCTAGGTTGCGAAAACGTTTTCAAGGGAATTCGGATCCTCGGCCGCCCTACCCGGCAGCCCCCAAAACGACGTCGTTTTGGGGGTTTTTTTTTTTTTCTTTTTTTCTTTTTTTCTTTTTTTCTTCTTCGTTGTTGCTTTCTCAAAAAAAAAAAAAAATCAGCTTTATTCCTGCAAAAATATGAAGCAATAGAAAGAGAGAGAGAGACAGAAAAAAAAGGGCTGAGAAGGAGGAGCAGGATGTCGCCGGCCCGCCCCTTCCCACCCCCAACGCGCCACTGCCGCCGCATTTGAAGAAATAAGTTGTGCTGAAGCAGAGTATTGATAGGGCTTTAGCCCAATTTGCACATTCCAAAAGAAGATACTTGGAAATGATCCAGATTGATTGGAAACAGAACACATAATTCAAAACAGAAAGACAATTAATATATCCAGATTAGCAAATTGATTAAATCAAACAAACTTTCACTATCTTCGATTCTGAAATTGATTCCTCCCAAACAAATTTATGAAATTCAATGACAGATATATGAATGTAGAGAGAGAGAGAAAGAGAGAGAGAGAGACCTGATCAACCATCTTGTGCTTGAGGATGGTGCTGCGATCGAGGACTTTCACGGCGACACTCTCACCACTCTCCGTGCACTGAGCGAACTTCACCTTCGCGAGGTTACCTTCACCGATCGTCCTCCCCACTTCGTACTTCCCAACCTTTCTCACCACCATCTCTCTCTCTCTCTCTCTCTCTCTCTCTCGGAAGAAGCTTTACCCTTAGTTGATTGTATAATAAGTAAGCAAATTGGTGTTTGTCTCCTCAGAATCGAAGAGAGATAATAGAGAATTTTGAGCTCCAGCCTAACAACAGAGAAAAGGAAAGCTTGTTTGGCAGGCGAGAAAAAAAAAAAGCAAGGCCAAGTTGTCTGGCTTTTTTTCTCGGTCGGAATTCCTGGAAAATTTGTATGCGTTTTTGTCTTTGTTTACTATTTTTTGTTTGATTCTGAAGAATATATTTACCAAAAAAAATAAAAGAAGAAGAATATAAGAAGAAAGGATTATTATTATTATTATTATTTTTTTTTTTGAAATTACTAACCAAAACGTTTTTAACCGATGGATTGAAACACTTAAGGAGATCACTCCAGACTTCTAACTCTAGAGGATCCTGGCGCGTTTCGACACTCCTCGGTTTCATCTTTATTCCTGAAGCTTAAAAATTTTAAATCGCGCAAACATCTAAAAGCTCAAACCGGGTTTGATTCTCAAACACCGACCTATCACAAACACTCCAGGTTCTGAAAAAGAGAAAAACAAGTAGTCCGAAAGGCTCGCTCAAATTGGGTCCGAGACCTGAGACATCACACCACCCAATCTCCACTATTTTATATGTAATTTAGTGGTTTTCTACTCCGTCTTCTGCTATATATGGATATATTGATATCTGAGTTGCATGCCTCTATTTTCATGAGTGTTTGTTAGTGCATAGACAAATTAGGCACACCACTTGTTCACTACTAGGCAGACCAAAAAATGGGTTGTACTCTGTATTTGTTTATGCTAAAAAATTACTCTGATTTTTAATTTATTTTTTCTTAGGAATTTGTTTGTTATACATCAATATTTCTTTGATCAGTTTATAGCTCACTTTTTTATCAGTACATGTATTACCCAAATGAAGATAAGCTAGCGCTATTATGTATGACACGCACCAATTTAATCACCAAACCGAAACACAAAATTTTGAAGTCCATTGAACCTAAAAATGTCTATTACTAAACATTATCTTTTCTTTTACTAGACAAACATTTTGAGGTCATATACTGTGTAATTTTATACTCTTATGCTTTTCATATAATGTTCCTCACTCTACCGTGTGTTTATAACTATTGTACACTTTCAGGTTATGAGTCTTAGGGAGAGGTTTTAACCACTTGTTCATAAGTTTTGGGAGTAGCAGGACCAAGGCTTAGAGTAGATATAGTGTACTTTGTATATTTGTTAACATAGTCTGGCTCCAAGTTGTAACCAGACAGCTTTAAACGCTTAATGGCCTTTCTGATATAAATAAATAGAAGTTGCGATGCATGTTTTAAAAATATAAATATTTAGGTACCCTTTTGTTTTATTTCTGCCTGCATTATTAATCTGGTAATTTTAGATAATGGCCTTTGGTAACCTTAGTTGCTGGTCGGTTTGTGTACCAAGGTTGGGTAGAGAAGGAAATCAGAAAATTTGAATAGAGTGATGTTCGAAATCGTGGGTTTGCCTAAGTAGTCATGGATCTGGGAACCCAATCATAGAAAAGATTCTCTTTAAGCGAACCGGCCTATCCTTTGTATGGGGCTTACACAGTATTCAGATGGACAGAGCAAGCGAGGGAGAGGTATCCATTGGAAGGGAATGGGAAGATTGGGTTTATCGATGGCCTCTGACACAGGGGCATATCAGTCCCTTTACTCTAATGGGGCTATAGGGCTATTTCATTTGATCCAAGTGACATACACATACTGTTCCAGAAATTAAGTCACCAAGTAACATGTATCCTACCACTTCCTACTAAGTGGTGTCTAAATGTATAACTTGATCGAATCTTCTCATTTTTCAAGTTGAATGGTCTCCAAATGCTATCTGGACTGGACTGATCAAAAGCTCTTTCAATTGGCTAGAATCTGTTACTTAGATAATATTTAACTATACATTTTGACTTTGTTAAAACATTGATCCAATCCCATTGGTGCTATCCTACTAAAACAGAACAGCAATAGATAATGTGAATTCTTCCCCAAGTCACTTCAATACATAGTTCCTTTGATATCAGACCATTTTTGCTAAGACTAATGACAATAAAAACGTTGCCTAGGAGCATGGTTCTCTTGATGTAAAGAAAGTCATCAGTTTCCTTGATTCATATTACCGTCGATTCTTAGTGGTCCTTAAACTATCATGTTACTTTAGCATGTGCAACTCAAACTACCATGTTTTTTTGTGGGTGCTTTAATAGATGGAAGTTGTGTTTGGACCTTGATTGTTGTTGTCTGGAGACAATGGTTATTGTTCATTGATGATTTGCTTATTGCTCAAAGCCCATGAGCATAGCTCTTCTTGGTGTAGATGAGTTTCATTTATCTGGAAAATTAAGAAAAATGGAGTGATAGCTACTAATTTTATCTTGATAGTACGCCGTGACTCCACACTCTACAAAGCCCACAATAAAATAAAAATTTTCACAATATGCAATAATGATTTGTATACTAGAATTGACATCTTCACAAAGCCCACAAGCTAAGGTAAGTAATTAAGCCCATTATTCATACAAGATGAAAACCCAATGTTTGGTACAATCTGAAACGACAATCATAATTAACATGATATATTGCTTTCTTTCAAAAGCAATTTTGATTTTTAGATGAGGTTTTTTTGTGAGATTTGGATGTGCAATCCATTTGGAAATGACAAAGATGATCTTCGAACTATGTCCCCTCCTCCAGTTATTTTCCACCTGAAAATTCCACACATATTCAATATTTTTGTTAAAACATTTCTCTTATGCAGATTCTAGGAAAACCATGCGTGAAAATGGGATCAAAACCACTTTGATCAAATCTTTCAATCCTTAAATCGCCGGTACTGTTTTTCTGTGTTAGTTAACTAATTGCGTTAGCTCAATTTGACACCCTTCAATCCTTGCTAATGCAAATATTGATAATTTATCTCCCTATTGGGGGGATCGTCGTTTGATTGTTTAAATCTTCCCAATTATGAGGCTCTTTGTCAATAAGTTGGTTAGTTGTTGGGCCTTTTATTGTTATTGGGCTATGATTATCCGAATCTAATTGTCTTCATATTGTAAATAATCTCTTATTTATGAAAACAAATAAAAGAAAAGAATTTTTGTATTGGTTAAAAGAAGACAGAATGTTACTGTGTTTCCAAAATAAATATGATATGCATTTTTTCTTTTGATTTTTATTAGGTAAAAAAAGCTACAAAGGATTGATAAAAGCAACAATCCTCCTTGTGTGTGTTCATAGAAGCCATATGCCCACTGGGGAGTTGGACATGAGGGCCTAGGTTGGCTAGACAACATGGAGTTGGTGGACACTTACTCAAGATGGACTTTAGTCATAGCATGATTCTTGACAAGGAGCTGATGGTCTAAAATTAACCAGTAAGAGCCTTAACCTAAACATCATCCAATAATCACAAAACCAAATAAAAATAAAAATAAAAGGCCACCCTCAATTGTATATATTTTTTCTATCACATACTTGAAACTCTATTCAATTTATCATAGGTATTATTAAAGTGATTATCCATATCTTAAGAGTTTAATTAGTTACTTTTTACTTTGGTGAACTTTTCAAGGGGAATATTAAAAAAGATTTGGCTTGTCTCCAGTTGAAAGTTGAATTGGACCAGATAGTTGAAGTCTCTAACCAGTAAGAGTTTATAAAACATGGCCCAATTGAATTTTTTCAAAGATTCTTACTAGTAAAATTCTTCTGTTTAATGACTGGAGACAAGCTATTCCCTATTTAAAAAAATAGGGTGTATGAAAAATAATACGTGTACCTTCATTACTATGCAATTATATTTGTTACTCACCAATTTTTTTTATTTTTTTATTGTTTATTTTTGAAATTTTCCCATATTTTTGCCCTCAAATGACATCAAAAAGGGTGAAAATGGAACAATATAATATCCATGTTGTTCCAAACAAGGTATTTAAATCTATATTAAGCAATCTTACCTGTACTTTGTGACCAAATGATGGAGAAAAATGGCAGTTTGTAGCTTAGCAAAGTCAGCTCCAACACACAGTCTCACACCCCCACCAAAAGCCATGAAATTCTTAGACCCAGCATGCAATTCTTGTCCCTAATTGTTTCAATCAATTTATTAAAAAGAATGAAAACTAGATTCAGTGACATTTTAGTTATGGACAGTCCAATCTGATCACGTAATGAGCCTACATGATTGGATTGCACCGTTCAATCCATATACTAGACTGGAGAGAATTCAATTTGTATATATGTTTATGTCTTACCTCCCACCGCCATGGATTGAATGCAAGGGGGTCCTTATGCATATCAGGATCCAAATGAGTCGACAATGTAGAGACCATAACAAGCCAACCTTCTGGAATTATATATCCTGCAAAACTTACATGTTCAATAGGTGCTTAAATACTCCATTCCCTTTTGCACTTCTTATTTTCTTAATTTTGGCAAATCCATTTTATGTATCATGTTTGATGACTTAAAATTTTTAATCTTCATTTCTTTCTATTGTTTTTCTTCAAATATAACTCGAAACAAAATCCTAATTCCCAGAATTTTAGGGGACATTCACCAAAACTCCCTCATTATAAGTTTATACTAGTATAATAATAACAATAACAATAATAATAATAAAATTAAAATTACCTCATAGTTCCAATTCTCAAATATTTCGCAGATCATCTTTCTACTAAAATACCCCATAGCATATTCAACGACCTTTACTTTTTGAAACATTTGAATACATAAAAACTCATAACTTTTTCTTTTTTATGATGAGTAAAATAAATTTAAAATATTTAAGAAATTCCATTGTGTTTGTTGTCTTCAAACAGTGAAATTTCACTATCTTTTATGTTTCAGACAATGAAATCAATTGAGGGCTAAAAATTGAAAATTTGAAGGCAAATTTCAAAAAATCAATACTCAATTTCGAAATGACAGCTAAAAATTTTAAAACTAGGTGCAATGTTCAATTATTGACTTGTTTCCTCAAAATAGATCAAAACATATTTCTTCTTTTTTTCTTTTTTTGTCCTCTCAAAGTAAAGAAAATTCTATGTTTTATAGCTAAAACAGAAAAATTGATGGAACAAAATCACCACCACCACCACCAATTGTTATCATGACAACACAAAAATTCTAGCACCAGTAGACAACCATAGCCACCAATTAGTCTTGGGACAGTGAAATATCACTATATCTTACATGCCCACTATCTTTGGATTGTGGAATCTCAAACTGAGAGTTTGAGAAAAAATTCAAAAGTAAATATTTCAATTCAATTTTTTAAATTTCCTCGACACAAATTTCTTTCCTCAAAAGAAATAAAATAAAAATTTCTATTTTATGGCTGAAAAGGCAAAATTGATGGCCATAACCACCACCACTACCAATCACAACCACAACAACACAAATTCTATCAGTGAAAAACAACCACAACCTAAGCCATCATGGACAACTTGTGCCTAATGTGTCGTATGTTTAGTTTTTTTCTTTTACTCATCATGAATGCACTTACATGAATGGAGCTTCTCTATCACGGAGCTTATTGTGTTTAATAGGGTCAAGAGCTGACAGAGAATACCAAAGAGGGTGATGAGGCCTTGACCCATAGTGCTATTCTCACCTTAATAAGGTCACAAAGCACCTCTTGGTTAGGTTGAGCCCCATTAAAGACACATTCATTTCGGAGTTTCCAAACGGACCAGAGAACAGCGAAAGGAATAGCCAACCAAATTTTCTTTTCCATTTTTTTCAGCCTGCAGCCAGACCACCAGTGCATAAGATCTGGCACAGAACCAGGTAACACCCACTTGAGACCCCACCATCGTACAATGTTGGACCAAATCAGCCAAACAAAGGGGCAGAACAGGAGGATATGATTCACAGATTCAGGTGAATCATATAGGGTCAAGAGCCTTTGATTTTTGATTTTTTAATTTTGATTTTTTTTTTTTTTTTGGAACCAATTGATTGATAGATAAAAATCTTTTGTTTGACACTAGGCTCCTAAAGTTCATACTATCATTTTCAACATGCATTAGTAGAACCATCATGAGCACATTTTACAATGAAACCATGTTTGATCAGATGTTTAAGCTTAGTAGTTCCCGATCTCATCTTACACAGCTAGTTGGACCTTCATCTGCAACCATGGGCACTAGTAGCTCTCATCTTCTTCTTTGGCAGAGAAAATTGATATAGTTGACCGTTTAAGGCATATGGGCAATTCAAAACACGAAAAGTGGAACTAGACTTCCAAAACTAAAAGCCCAAGAATCTCATCTATGAAGCACTTAAGCAGGAGTGCAACTCATGCAGATTTATGCTAAATGAGGAATTGCAAATTCCTACAAATTTTATGTGATAATAACCTTTTATTATTTAACTGGCGTTTTTTTTTTTTTTTAATGGTTACTTTTCTTAAACTATATGTATGAATGGCCAACCATGCCATACAAAAATGTGGGAGGGATTTTGTTTTCTTCAACAATGCTATGAATCCATTACAAATTATTCAAAAACAAAATATCTAGAATTTGAAATGTGTGAATTAAATTCATTTTTGTTGTTATTCATACCACACAAAGTTTAAATCTACAACATATATTCAAATTGTGGAATACTTTTCCTTTTTCTTTTTCATTTTCCTTTTTTTTCTTTTTTTTTCTTTTTTTGTGTGTGGTTTATAATATTTCTACTTTTTTCCTTTCTTAAAATGTGCAGCGATGCAATTTTAGGCACGAGAATATAGGTGTCACAATTGGTTTGTTTATGATCTCCCATAAGTTGCAATTCAAACTGAACTCATGTTATTCTCAACTTCTTTAAGGACAAAAAGGTTTTGGAATTTTGGTTAAATAGTGCAGTGATTATAATAAAATATCGTATTTAGGCCCAAAATATGTTGCAGGTAATGTGCAAATTAGTTTACAATTCATATAAAAATTGTAATTTTGAACTTACCCTTCAACTCAACATCTTTAGTCACTCTTCTAAGAATCATTGGTGCAATATTGGCCAAGCGAACTGTTTCATTGATAACCTATTTCATACACAAAAGGAAGAACATTTTCACAATGAAAAAAAAAAAACAAAAAATCAAAACAAAAAACAAAAACAAAAAAACAAAAGTAAGAAAAGATTAATTCAATTGCCCACCATATGCGTAAAAGTCATCGATTTATATTCCTCCCATGTCATTTCAGACTCCTCGTTCTCTCTGCTTCTTAGAATTGTCTCGTGCTCTTGCTGTCATGCAATTACTAAATCACTATTAAAAGGCAAAAACAAAAGAACAAGCCAAAGTATGGAAAATGTTGATTTGATCATTTCAAATGTTTTGAATTACAAACCGTGAGTTCTGCAAGCGCCGAAGGATGCTCAGCGAGAAACTTTGTGGCAAATGTGACTGCTGTAGAGGTAGTCTCATAAGTAGCAAAGAGAAGCACAAAGACCAAGTCCATAGCAATTTCCTCCGTTAGAAATGTTCCTTCCTTCTTCACTTCCTCAAGTAAATGATCCAAAAAATCATGCTGGGGCACTTGCGATTGTTTCCTCTCTTTGAAGGCATCCTTAATCACCTTTACTACATTTTTACGTCCCTATATATTTGAATTTAACTAGTCAAACAATTGTTGCTAATTTTTTTACGAGCAATGCTAAGGTGCCATTTGGTAACACTTACATTTTTTAATTTTCTGTTTATATTTACAAAAATTTAAAAAACTCAAATAAAAACTTGTTTGGTAAATTTTTTATTTATAAATCAGTGGTCTCAGTTTGTAAATTTGGCCATAATGTTTCTATTTTGAGTTTTCAGTTGAATACTTTTCCTTTTTCTTTTTCATTTTCCTTGGTCTCAAAAAAAATGTTTCTATTTTGAGTTTTCAGTTTTTTTTTTTTTTACCACCCAACACTAGCTACCACCCGCCACCATTTTCAAACAAATCTGCGAGCACCCCTACTTTTCAGTATGTCTTTTTTGTAAAAAGTTAAAAAATTAACTAAAATAATTAGTTCAAAAAACAAATCATAATAAACAGTTATATCTATGAATTATCTTTTTTATACAAATAGGGTTCAATAAATAATACATTTAAAACAATAACATAATTTGCAACACATAATTTTATAATTTAAAACATAATATAATTCACCTTTTACTAAATTACAATTCTGAATACAGATTGAACCAATTCGCTACTCAATTGTTTCGCCGTCGCCACCACCACCACCCACCACCTATCTGCCATCCACCCGCCACCACTGACCACCCGCCACTACCATCTCCGCCACCACCACTCACCACTCACTTGCCACCACCATCCTCCACCACCACCACCACTACCATCACCCGCCACCCACTACCCATCCACCACCCAGTACCACCCACCATCCACCACACCCACTCGCTACCACTTACCACCTACCACCGTCACCCACTCACCCACCACCACTACCACCCGTCACCTACCTGCTACCACCCCACCGTCACCGTCACCCACCCACCATCACCACCTGCCACCACCACCACTACCACCACCCACCACCGTCACCCATCCACCCGCCACCACCCACCGTCACCACTTTCCACCACCGTCTTCCGCTGCTACTTGGCACCACTTGTCACTTCTCACTCTTTTTTATATTTTTAAAGTTTTTTAAATATTTTGTCAATTACCAAACGCGTTTGTAGTTTAGGTTTTTCTAAAAATAAATAAAAATCAGTTTATAAAATTTTTGTAAATATAAACTGAAAACGTAAACGTTACCAAACAGGCCCTAAGTATTCGGAAAAATATTTTAAATTTGAGATGCGAGTTTTTTTTTATCAACAAAGTAAAAATTTCATTAAAAACATGAAATTAAAGATATAGGAAGATGAAATGCATCGAAAGAGGTTCAGACAGTACAAAATACTCTTACTACTACTGCTCGCACTCACACAACCGACCCCTCAGCCTCACGAATTTTTTTACCAAAAAATCCCCCAAAACAAAAACAAATAGTTAAGAAGCACTTAACTCAAAAAACAAAAAAACAAGAACCCCAAAGTCCAACCACACTAAAGCAAAGAAAAACCCAAAAGCAGGACTCTTGATTATTTTATATTAACCACAGCATTAACGCCTACTAATCCAAAACATCAAAACCGAGACACATGCCTAAAGAACTCCTTGTTGTTCCACTCCTGACCCTCCCGCCGGCCTTCTCCTACGCCTGACATCTCCATCGGGCTTCACCCACTTTATGGCCAGAAAATTGAAACGTCCACGGCCGGAACTCACACGCCGGAACACTGTTCCCTTTGCAATACATTACCTATGCTTGACACTTCTGCCGAAACTTCACCTACGCTTGACATTTTCGCCGCTGGACTTCACCCACTCCATGGCTAAAGCTTGCTTCCAATATCGAGACATCCACAGCGAAAACACCTTTTGGCCGAACACTCACACCCACTTCCATGGCCGATCTAACAAACACTACAAGGTCGAAAACACCTCCTCCACAAGCCGAAACACCACCTCCCACGGAGACAAAGCTTCTAAGAACCACCAACACCAATACCTTTCATGGCCAAAGAAAAATCCATGGCTGAAAGACCCAAGATCCACCCCAAGAACAACTCCCTCTAGAATGAAGTCGCCAAACCCCATAACTACATCAGAATGCCTGAGCCGAACAACCTCTTCTGAGCCGAACGAAACGTCGACTTCCATAGATCTGAATAGAGTTCACCCCTCAAACTCCCACTCTCAAAGGAGTACCCGAATGAAGCTCCTAAACAAATCTGGATCATTCCTTTTTTTGGCCCAACGCCGACCTCCGTAGATCTGAATGGAATCCACCACTCAAACTCCCCCACGCATAGGAGCGCCCGAATGAAATTCCTAAACAAATCCAACCCTTCCATATTCAAGGCGCCTTCCATGGTCGAAACCCTCCAAGACTGAAACCCACCCCTTAACACACCACTGATTCAAATTTTGAACACTTCTTTTTTCTTTTCTTTTTTTGGGTAAATAAAAATTGTCATCTTATTTTCTAGGTAACCAAATGGAACACAAAAAATAATATGTAAATTTAATTATAAAAATTTGATCATCCTAGCATTAATCTTGTATGTTTGCTTGTGCCTACATTTATGTGTGTGGATTATGAATATGGTACCTGCATACAAGCATAGTAAGCTGTTCCGGGAATATTCAAAGGAAATGAGATAAGCCCATTCAAGAAAGCTTTGTAGTTCGCTCGCAATTTCTTCAAGCCCTCTTTGTCATCATAGCTAAACAATTTCTTGGCAAAATACTCAAAAATCATCTGCAAACCACCGAAGGGTACTTTTCTTAGCATGATGATATGGTTGATTTTTAAGATACCAACAAAATTTCTTATGTAGAATAAACAAAATAAATTGACATGAGAAGGAACTAAATATTTAAACCTGAGGGTGATAGGAAAGCTTGGTTTTGAAATACACAAATTGACACTCACCTTCCTAGTACTTTTTTTTTTCGGCAAAGAAAGAAAAAAAGAAGGAATATACATTAATTAGAGAGAGAGTCCAAAAGCTAACACCCAATGCAATGCGTTAAACATGTACAACTGAAGAACGGTTAGCAAGAAGCCAACCAACAATACCAAAACTTTGGTTTCTGACACTATATTAGCACAGGAAAAGACATTAAACTATGTTCAAATTGGAGAAAATAAAAAGAGTGAACAAATTTTTTCAGTTAGCATATTTGATCACTTTTTAATGTTATGGATTTTTTTGTATAAGGTGATATAGTAGACTCCAACAACCGGAGAATAAAGTCTTTTGGACTTGTTTTGCTTCTTCTCAATTCTTTTCTTGTTATAAGTAAGAGTAATTTTATTAGGTATTACCCACAACAATGATCTAGTGGAAACTAGGAAACTAAAATTACCTCTGCAATTCCATCCTTGACATCGACGTTGCCATGGCTAGCCCATGAGTGCATAGACCTACTAGTATGTCCATCCATTTCGTGAAGCAGCGTTTCTTTTAAGTTTTCACGGCCAGTGAGCTTCAAAATGAGGTTCTTGAGATACTTATGGAACAACCCATGATATTGAAGCAGACTTTGATCTCCAAGAATCTTGAGGAAGCTCTCTGTGTAATAGCACTGGAAATATTTTCCTTCTTGTTGGAAGATGTAGTAATTAATCTCAGGATCAGTTGATACTACTATTTGCTGACCTACTAGACTAGTTCGAAACAGTGCCCCATATCTGAAACCCATTCAAGATAAATTAACATACAATTATGAATCACTTTGATCCATTCATATTTGTCTAGAAGGAGAAGAGAAACTAAAAAATTTATATATATATACCTTTCAGTTTTTCTTTTTAAATATATATATATATATATATATGCTACAAATTATGCATGTATGGGTTGATGCTATCTTTGATTTGTTGCTGTCTTTCTGGTTCTAGATTCCTTTTTTTGCACTTAGGTTGAATCTTCACCAGCCTTTCATTTCTTGGGAACTACTTCTATATGATTTGACTTGCCTTCTTGTGCCAACTTAATTGAGATGAGATACTTTAGCTTTGATGTAGTTTGCATTTACCCTTTCATTTATTGATGTATGTTTGTGTTATGTTATAACTTTTGGTTGACAACAATAAAATCTTCTACTTTGTTGACCAAAAAATTATGCATGCATGCATGGTGTCCGTAAAGTTGGTTGTGGTGGTAGCGGTAAGGGGAGCAACAATTGGTAATTTACATTGTATAGTTGCAAATTCTCCAATTGTGTTGCTGCCACCAGTTAATTTGGTTTTGTTTTAGTTCTTTGTTTTCATTTTTTGGTGTTTTCAAAAAACAAAATAATTAAAAGTTCAAAAATATTGATCTTTTTTATTTTGTGCCAGAATAATTTTTGAAAATCCAAAAAGAAATTTTTGGTATTACTAAAAAATTGGTTGTTTTTAGAAAAATTTCCCGACAATAGTTCATCAAACGATTTTAGATCTGAAAAATAAAAACAAGAAACACAATTAAACAAAAAACTAATCTCCTTCCAAAAACATTGAAATTTATGTAATTTGAACATTTCCCCATATCATCTTACCTTGCCGTTCTCTTGTTGAAGAATGGTGGGACATCACACTTAGTGTGAGGGGCAAAGAACTGTATTGTCTCCCCAATAATTGGGAATCCCATGGAACCAGGAGGTAGTCTCCCCTTCCCCTTAGGGTTTCCCCATTTATGCACCCAATGGGTAATCCATATCACTACTAAAGATATTAAGCACAAAGCAATAATCCACATCCTTCCTCACAATCAATGGTAAAGGATGCTTAGAAGGAGACTACTTAAATAGAAAACTTAGCCAAGATAAACGACAAATTCTCTAACCCAACTCACTATTACACTCTCTAGCATTAATTTAACTTTCATCTCTATCGGCGTAATTTTCGTTATGATGAAAAATAAAAAATGAACTCTTGCATATATCAAATGAAGGTTTTATTTACATTATGATTGCATGTAAGTCAAACAAGCCATACCAAAAAAAAAAAAATTAAAAAAATAATGTTTATCTTATGTCACAATCAGGCATTTCTATACTGTATTGCAGAAGTTGACATTTTTGTTGTATAGGAATATATAAAAATAGCAAAAGGCTTAAGAAATCGATAATGTTGATTAGATGTTTTGAAATTATGCATTCTCTTTCTCTTAAGAAACTATTAAGTAATAAGTACATTTATTTGGTTGTTAGATGCTGACATACAAAAGAAGTTTATATTTTTCGTGGGACTTATCTCAGTATTTTTGCTGAATCAGTGTGTATTTATGTACAACTGTTGACAGGTCATTGGTTTTTTCAATGGCATCTGATATTGATAATATTTTTTATTTTTTAGGGTAAATTATGTAAATATTCCCTATATTTTATATGATGTGTCAATTTAGTCCTTATAGTTTCAATTTGTTCGATTTTGCCCCTTAATTTAACGGATTGTCATTTTAGTTCAATAAATAACGGTTGTTAAATTGACACATTGTGAAAAATACAAGGACCAAATTGACACATTGTTTAACTTTCCGTTAAATTAACTTAACAACCGTTATTTATTGAACTAAAATGACACAATCCGTTAAATTAAGAGGCAAAATCGAACAAATTAAAACTACATGGACTAAATTGACACATCGTGTAAAATACAGGAATTATTTGCATAATTTTTCCCATTTTTTATTTTTTTTCATAGTGTAGAGTAAAGCCTAATAATGTATTGCTGAGGTTTTAATTACCATTAGCGTAATATTAGACAAACTAAAATAAATTTTATAACTTTTTTTTTTTTTTTTACCTTCTTCTTGTGATTAAAGTGGGTTATGTTTCAATTTTAAAATTTTATTATTATCTGATACATTAATTAATTTGAAAAAATTATTAATTTATATAACACTTTGTAGCCATTGTTATTATCATTGCAAGTTTTACCTTTGTAACAAAATAAATCCAGAATTTTAATTTTATCAATTTACATTTTAGTATTTTATTAATTACTTTCAATCTAAACTATTTACCTATTTTCCTCAAATAAAATAGATGCAAAATAATAGTTTAGCCATTAAACTCAATATATGTGTACATAACATGTCTTAAATACCATTTTTCATTAAGATTAATGACTAAAATATATTTTTTCTATTGGATTTTCTTAACGAAAATAGAAAATGGTTTAGATTGAAAATAATCGAAAAGAGTTTAAATCGATAAAATTAAAATTCAAGATTCATTTTGTAACCGTGGTCAATTTTTATTTTTATTTTTGTAATTTCTCCTAATTTTTATTACTATTCCATCAATGTTGTGGAATATAGACCCCGATAAAAATAATAATTAAAAAAATATTTTTAAAAAAAATGTTTGGGACCCTCAAAAAGTACCCACAATTCTACACACGATAATGCAACAAGCTATGTGTCAACTTTTGATTTCATACTCACTTAATAATGGTGGGCCCAATTCCTATGTCACGTCATTGTTGGTGAATTTATGAGTATAAATGTATAGGTCTCTAGCATTACTCTTAGAAAAAATGTTGTGGAGTATTGTATTCCGTCATCCCGGGCCAACATTTCGGGGTTTCTGTTGGAAAAATAGGAAATAATAAACAACGAAAATAAAGGGATTAGGCACACCTCTAACGCTCAAACCGAATCCATGGATCATATGGGTGAATCATGTGCCTCCTTTGATGTCTTCGAATAAATCCCAACAGCGGAGTGATACTACAATGCGTGCAACACCCACACAACTTACACTACAAAGGCCTGTGTTCTTCAATGGCAGAGAGATTGAAGGCACAAATATTTTTACGCACAATATTACGTTTTGCTTTCCTTTTTCATTCCCATAATAATACGTATATTGATAAGTTTAATACATAGAGACATGGGTAACCACCCATCCCTATCCTAGATAAGATGGGATGATATGCTATCATCATCTCTTAGAATAGTTCTGAATTTAAATTCAAATTAAATTTTGATGGGTCTTACATGGGTCATGGGTCATGCCACCATGGGCACCCAAACCCGGGTCCAAAACCCAACCTATTTACCAACATCTCTTACTCGCACATGGGTTGGCATAACGTTGTTGCATCTTTATCTCAATATGCCCAAATTAAAAGCAAACTCATACTGACCAATGGACTATGCAACTGCCGAGAACACCTGTATATGGGAACTCTATTCTAGAAACTCAAAAGAGCTAGTATAGAGACATCAACCCAAGGATAAAAATAGTGTCTCATATATCCTAGACCCATTCGATTACACCGGATCAAAAAAATCTCTAGTCCCTTAGAAGAGCATGTTTGACCCTCTCAAATCTTGCAATATATTCACACTTAATCTGCCTCTCATATAGAGCAATATGAGTTGCCGACGGTGAATATTCAACAGAGATATAATACTAGATGATCTTCCATTCGTCCTCATGCCATTAAGTTTAGGATTGATTGCTTTCCCAGTGATGTCCCTTAAGGTCGAATCATACATGACCTCAGACGACATACTAAAGCAGCAGAATATCAACCCCTTACCTTATGACGTAGTCAAAGGTCACAAAATGGTACAAAAGTGAAAGTCATATCAATAATGACACGTAAAACTCACACGGTTAGGAAACATGGATCTATTCTCTCACCTCATTACTCAGTCGCCAAGCATATTTAGTATGAATACATGCTACGGTAGAGTAACTCTTCCAAAGAGTGACATTATACTCGATATATCATACAAATCTTAGTCTAGTCGCTCTTAAGCGCACGAGTCACTTTCTAGTGCCTAACTCGAATTCTCTATTTACTTGCCTTCTAAGCGCCAAATGAGATCTCGCATCCGGTTAGTCAAAACAGGCAGAACATGGAAAGTGGGTACTAACATCCATGTTTGGTCTTTAAAATGACCTCATCTTGGCTGCAACCAAAGTGACATACATAATGGATAATTTTAAGCCTTTCTTAGCTCCAAAATAAAATAAACCACTAGTCTCATCCGTACTCGCTCCCAAAGCGCCAAGGGCGATTGTTTGTGTGAGTAAGCCAATCTTGCCTACTAACTTCGTCATCTACTAATCATTATGACACAAACCATGATAGCATCAATATCCGATAATCTCACAAAAACAAGCAATCGATTGAAAAATACAACCACAGCTTGCGCAATTCTAGATTCTAAACATATAGCTTATCAGCATCTCTTGCAATAAACATATAGAACGGAATCCACCATGCGTTTCTCACATGAAGTGATTCAAGATCACTACCTCTTGCACAACTACCTCCATAGAGACATTCTAGTGACCAATTTGCGCTCATTCAAGATGCGCCCAACTAGTGTATTGAATCTTACAAGGGACAAATTTATACACTACCAGTAAAGTGTAGTGGCCCGGGTCTAGGGCTGGTCCATTTTATTTCTCTCAATGGGACATGAGGTTGTCCCAGGTGTTTTTGGCTCTGTCAGGGTGGTTTGGACCCTAATCAGGCTTCAGGTTGGCTGCGGAGTAGCAACCTAAGTTTGCTTGGCAAGCTTCATCGCACCTATGACTAGGGCATTTACGGCCATAATGGAGGAGAGTTGAGGTCGGGCCCACTATAGGCCGCAACCAGCTGCGACCAAATGCGTGCTTCAGGTTTGTTGGTTGGGAGGAAAGTGTGTGGCCTGTGAGGGGCTGCGAGTTAGGCCACGGTGTGATAAGTCGCGCCCCATGGTAGAAATGATCGCATCTGTAACCAATGTAGTTGGCTGACTACGCTCACGGTCTATTTCATCATGTCCACGATGGTCAGTGTATAAAAGTCATCTGCGCATGGAAAACATCAGCTCTCTCTCTCTCTCTCTTCTCTCTTTCTCTCTCCACCATTTTTGGGTTTCTTCAACCGAAAAGCTTAGATTTCATCTGGTTACACTCATTTTCTATCCCTAGTACCATAGACCAAAACATAGAGAGTGGTGAGGGCGTCATTTTAATCTGAGCGGATCGTGTTTTCATCGCCGGTGGATTTTCGACTATTCTCCTCTTCATTTCAAGAGGTAAGGATTCTTGAGCTTCTTTTCAATGCCTTGATATAGATAGGTCTGTGGTAATTTTTATGGCATTAAAAACATGGTTTTTGTAATTAATTTTGTTAAAATCATGTGGGTTGGTTTGGGTTTTAGTTGATGAGTTATGGGTTGAGTTGGTGGTTGATTATGCGTTATTAATGATGTTTAGAGTATGGGGTTGGGAAGCTTGAGCTTCTAACCTAGAAATGGAGTAATGAAAATGTTGTTTGTGTAGTGTAGTATTGGTTTATGTTGAGCATATCTTAGGTGGGCGATTTTTTGTAAACAATATATAGGTAGTGATCAGTTGAGCATGTTGGGGATTTGGAGGTTTGAAAATTGATTTTCAAAACAAACAATTATTTTGTTAATTCTTTTATATACTAGGGAACTGAAATTTGATTTATATATACAGTTATTGTTGTTGTCAAATAATTGGCATCTAGAGTTCCGTTATTGGCCATCGGTAGAGGATGGTATTGATTATTGCTAAATAGATGCTATGAGTACTATTGTAGGATGAGCTATGTAATATAGAGCGATGTGCTGTGGTTGTAAGTAGACATTGTGAATAGACAATTCCACTGGTGGGTTATCGTGGATTACGTTGTTAGGAATGAATTAGAATGGTTGTGAATATTGTTCAGGTTATGAGTTTATCATTGGATAGATGATTTGAGTAAATGGTAGCCTTTAACTAGTTATGGTTTTGATGACTGGTAACTGACATGGTCTTTTGGAAATGTATGAAGTAAAGGAAAACCCGTTATTAAACGGTGGTGCACAGTGCACACTTTGAAAGAAATGGGTTAATGAATTTACCTGGTAATAGTTGTGATTGTGGTGGTGATTGGACTAAGTATATGTATTACACTCATGCATTTATTTATGTAGTTTAATGTATTGTGCTTTATTGTGATGTTGTTTGGGGGTCCATTCCCCGCCATATTGAGCCGGCAAAGCGTAGCGCCTTGACAGAGATATTCTCATCCCTTTCGGTTTGCATCTAGTAAAGTGTGAAAGCGGGTCCATTTCCCACCGTATCTGAGCTGACAAAACGTTAGCGCCTTGTGATAAGTTCTTCTCTCTTCCGGTTTGCGCTTGGTAAAGTATGACCCGAGGGGCGTTCCCTTTCGGATAAGGCCAATAAAGCGTCATGTGTTATTTATGTTGTAGAATCTGTCATCCATATTGTATGTCGGTGGAGATGGAATTGATAGTATATATTACTCTCGATTGGTTTTTGGATGTATGTATTCTCGGTTTCTTTTAGTGGTTGTCCCTTGTCCTTACATCTATGGCCAGGGAAGATAGTACATGTGTTGGTGTGTAGATGTATGTAGTATATTGAGATATGGGGTTGGGTTATGACTTGCATGTGCAGTTGTGTGTTCAGAACATATGTTTAAATGAAAAAAACTTTTATGTCATCATAGAAGACTTTTTTACTATAGGGAAACGGAATTTGTGTAATGTTTTAGAAGTAAACCAAGAGTTAGAAAGAGGGAAAAAAAAAGGGTTTTATACTGTGTTGAGTCAAGAAGATGTTCTTGGGAAGATTTGTAATCTTAGGGGATGTGTCATATTGGTAAGATTTTTGGACGTAAGCCCTGTGGTTGTGGTCGCAAGTTCCACTGTTTCCTTGGCCAACCACTCGGGCGACAACACATATGGTTGCTTGGCCAAACCTTCTAGCCCTAGGCGAACAGTACCAAGTGTTAGGAGTGTGGGTTTGAATTCCTACCTATGTGCGAATCTGTAACTTACTATTACATGGTTGAGTGGCCCTAGTATATAGCAACCACCAAAGGTAAGTTTAATGTTTTTTATTTTTTTTTTCTCATGTTTAAAGGTTTTATTCTTTTATTCTTTCATTTTTTTTCCTCCAATTCTAGGTATTATCTATTACTTGATTATTTTTTAATTATATGAGATGTAAAAAGGTTAAAAAAAAATCAAAATACTTAATTTTATTGGAAAGTGAACAAGAAAAATAACTAATGAAAATATTAAAAATATGTCAAAGAAAATATGTAGAACTTAATAATATAAGTATAATGAAAAATGTGTAATCCGGTTCGATTTGATTTTAAACCCTAAGATTTAGGCTTATGGGTACGATATGATTTTAGTTTTTTTAATATGTTCAAACCATATCAGCCCGTTGACTGGTCAAAACTCGAAAAACCAATTAAAATATGGGATTTGGGCACAATAGTTGCGGGCTGGGTAAACCTGGCCTATCCCATTGATGACACCTAATTGAAAATGATCGTTTTTTTTTTTTTTTTATTGACAATGGCTTCTCTCTAGTCTGAAATTGGACTAGAGCATGTTGTTAGACTTTCGTGGGCTCGTCACAGAAACCATATTAATAATTCAAATCGTTCAATGTGTAACGTTTCCAAAGTATTTTATCATTACAAAAAATCACATTGATCGTATATCGATAACCACCTAATTAGATCATATCAAATCTATATTATATATTAGGAAAAATGGGATTTCTAATAAGAGGGATGTGAAAGCTCCACATGCTCAACCATAATTTCTTATTTTTTTAGTTTAAGCAATTAAAAAAATCTCTATTGGTTAGCTTCCATTTAATCACATAAAAATAAACTCTAATTAGTCCATGATTTATGATTTTTAAATGGAAAATATTCAAACCCCAATTTCTTTTCTTTTCTTTTTTAATTTACTTTCCATTTAACCATATAAAACTAAAACTCTAATTAGTTCATAATTTATAATTTTTAAAAGGAAAATATTCAAAATATATATTTATTTTGATATTAAATATAGGAAGCAATTCACCAGAATAAGAAAATAAAGATGTCAAATCTCAAATATTGAAAGATTGACTTCTAATGCACAAATATTTCTATCTTTTCATACACATAATGTTTTTTAGAGTATATATTCAAATCACTTATTCTTACACGCATGCACGCACGAGCGTGCGCACACACAAATATTAAAAAAAAACTTACAAATTGCAAAAATCTTGTGTTACAAACACAATTAAAAATAATAAAATATTTTAGAAAAATTTATCTATATTTATATTTATCTGTAACAAAAAGCCTTACCACGGTTTCAAAATCTCATATCTAATTTTTTTTTTTAAATTTTTATAATTTAAAAAAATTAAAATTTTTCTATTAAGTAATTATTCCATGATTTATGCCTTTCACAAAGAGAATATACTAATTTACTTTAAAATTAAATTAAAAAGATAACTCTTTTATGATAAATCCCATAATTTATGATAAAAGCTTTAAAATTTATCATAAAGTTTTTGAGACTTTATCTATTTTCTCTAATGCTGCGGGGAGGTTAGGCCCTGTATGGGAAGAAAGTTAGATTAAAATAGCTTAGTAAGAGATAAAATAGATAATAAGATAAAACGAAATATCCAACCCGTAATCATTTCATTGTTTCTCTCACAACCATCAAATCAACTACAAAAAAAAAAAAAAAAAAAACCAATTAATTTTTTAAACACAACTTTTTTTGCTAGACTAAAATAGTCAAAAAATCAAATAACCAACTAAAATAACTAACTTTCCATGCAAGGCCACATAATTTATCATAAAGATTTTATAGTGATTCTTGTTTAGACCCAACTCATTTGAGGTTTTGAATTTGGGTTTTATTGTCTTATATAGCTGTTCTTGTCTTGTTTCTTCTTATTTCTCTTTGAGTTCGGCAATTGAGATATGTTGGTTGCGTTTGGAACAAGTTGGTAGCTTGTTTTTCAAACTTTTGCTGCCCAGAATTTTGTTTCTTCGCTCGAGTGGCATTTCTTGCGCTCGAGCGGTGTTTGTGAACTTCCAGTACTTTTGCATGTTTGCAGAGATACTGAAAGTTGACATTTTTCACTCGAGCGGTCTTTTTTGCGCTCAAGTGGTGTTTGCTCGAGCAAGCCTTCTTGTGCTCGAACAGTGGTCTTCTGTCTGTAAAACTTCTGAAAGTTAGTATTCTTCACTCGAGTAAAGATTCTTGAGCTCAAGCAATGCAACTTATTGTGTCTGGTAGCTCGAGCGACAATTCTTGCACCCGAGTAATCTGTGCGTATATTAGTTCATAAACAACCTTTTTGAATCACTTTTTTTTCATTTCTCTCTCTCTCTCTCTCTCTATCTCTCTCTCTAAACATTTCAAAATCCTATTTTCTCTCACTCTCCCTCTCTAAAACTCATTTGTTTCACTCAAATACACTAGCCGACCTTTTTCACCCGTGTCCCTTTGTTAAAAATGAAGAACTTGACGAGGGCTTCATTCTAATCGGAGTAAAGTTTGATTTCGGCATCTTTGAGTTTTCTTTCACTCGCTCTCTCGTCTACTAAGCTTGAGGCAGAGATTCTTTGCACGTTCTATGAGTTTTAACTTAGTTATTTGCTATTTCTAAACAATATTGTGATTTTGGGATCTTTTGAAACAAATCTAAGGTTAAAGATCAAAAATGCGGTTTTCAAATTTGAGTTCTTGGAAATGATTGTGGTTTGAAAATAAAGTTCAATTGTGATGAAATGGTTGATTTTGATACTTGAGATTGACTTTGGAAGAAAAGGGGATTTTACCCTACTACAAGAAAATGCACTTTTAGCGACCACTTTCTGCGACCACTCTGGTCACTAAAAGTTACGTCTTGGTGACCAAATATGAGTTAGTCACAGAAAGTATCTTTTTGGTGATCAACCACAAACTTGGTTGCTAATGACTTAACTATTGGTGACCAACTAAAAATCGGTCGCAGAAAGTGATATGCTTTTGGCGACCAACTACAAATTTGGTAGTGGAAGATCATTTTTTGGCGACCAAAAAATAAGTTGGTTGCAGAAAGTTATGACAGTATAAATAATAAAATAAAGCGGGAGGTGAAAATATAATACTGTTCAAACACAACCCCAGCAGAGCAGTACTACTGTTGCAGTAGTGTTGCTTCTTCTTCTCTCTCTCTCTCTCTCTTTCTCTCTCTCTCTCTCTCTCTCTCTCTCTGTGAGACGAGGAATGGACGAAGACAAAGGACGACGGCGGTGAGATCGACTTGGTTTCAAACGTGAAGGTTGATTTGGGGCTTTTGCAATTTAAGATCAAAATCCGTACATCACACATCGATTTGGGGCTTTTGCAAACCAAGGTAATCCTTGTATTATACTAGATGATTTTGAAAGATTTGTGAACAAAAAAAAAATTAGTATTTGCTTGTTTTTCTTTTTGTCTCTATACATATAGTATATATAGTGTGCGTGGAAATTTAACCCCAATTTGAGTAGGAGTGTGTTGATGGAATTGAAGATAAAAATGGGGTATGTGCTTTTTATGATGATTTGTTTTTGGGTCTGTTCCATCCAAGGACGAAGTTCAACATGCTCTATTTTCTCTTCCGCAGTAAGTTAGTAATTGTAAATGGACTAGTGTAATTACATTCTATTTTTTGTTTAGGCATTGAAGGCTTTATGGTATAATATATATATATATATATATATATATTCCTTCTTGAATTTGGTTATTTTCTTTGTGTTTCTTGTTTAAATTTTGGATGGGCTATAGTTTCTTGTTTAAGTTTTATGCTATTTATCTTTTTTCTTAGCGTTAATTGCTAGTTCTTTACAAATTTGCAGATAGAACCTGAATCACAAACTCGGCTTTTGGATGCTACTATGAATATGGAAGGAGTTCTGTTGGCCGGAGTTCCTGGAGCTGGCGGTTTTGATGCTGTTTTTGCAGTCACCTTAGGGAATTCAAGCAGCAATATATATATATATATATATATTAACAATTTAACAAAGGGATTTTTCAAAATTTATTTATTTTTATTTTTATTTTTTTAAATATGACTTTCCACGACCAACTATAACTTTGGTCACTAAAAGTTACCTTTTGGCTAATATAGATTGGAGTTTCTGCGACCAATTATTTAGTCGCCAATGGTCACTTTTGGCGACCAACTACAACTTTGGTTGCGGAAAACTATCTGTGATAAGGCTTTAGTAACCAACTCGCGACCAATACATTTTGGTTGCGAAAAGATTTTCGCGACCACATATGGTACTTTTGGCAACCAAAACGTTTGTCGCAGAGAGTGTAATTTCATGTAGTGCCCTAAATGTCTCAAATGTTGATTTTATATAAATAATGAAATTGATGTTGGAAATGTGGAATTGGGTTGATATTGATGAGGATGGTGGAGTTGGATATGTATTATCACTCACATCTTGAAATTTAGAAAGCTTATCCTTATTAGAAATTGTTTATCTATTTAAATATATCTGTTTTGGGCTATCGATGGAGAATAGTTATGATTGTTGTAGAAATTGCATGAGAATTATGAGAATTGAAACTATTGCCTCATCCATTTGCATCGAGCATTATTTCATATCTATACATTTGAGATGTTTATTGTTTTGAGAAAAATGGGTAATTCTAGGAAGTATGTGTTGTTTTGTTGAAATAAGTTGGCCTGAGTGTCCATGGTGAAAGTCCTAAAAATCGCGCGTATATATGGGTGTCAATCTCATGGTCGAAATTTCTATGAAACGGAAATAGTAGTGCTTATATAGCCTATGTTTATATGGGTGCCGGTTTACGATTTTCCGCGGACGAAATTTTCGTTATATTTGTTTTGAGATTCCTAGAATGTGATTCACCGCCTTGTTTTCTATTGTAAAGGAAATGAATTATGCTATTAACCTGGCATTGCATGGTTTTGAAAGGAGATATAAAATGTTTTGACACGAGCATTGCATGTCCATTCACCTTATATATTTGCTAAGATTCATATACTGTGTTGGATTATTTCTACTGGGCTTTGGCTCACCTTATGTGGAAAAAATATTTTCAGATGCTGATGACATGCTTCCGCCAAGGCAATAGTTTTGGGAGGACTTGGAGAAAAAGCTTCATTTTGTGTATTTATTGTGCTTGTTTTTGTACAAGCAAATGGCTTTAACTGTGTTGGATTCAAATCCATTTTTTTTGTAACTGTTGGGGAATTTTCAAAATGTATAGTTTAAATTTTGGGAGTTTTAAAAACCTTCCATGTTTTCTTTGGAAAGCATGAAATAAGTTTGGGGACTTTGTCCCACATTGGAAATAGATCAAAACAAGGAACACTTAATAAAGTGTTACATAGAATATTCTTTTGAATATGGAATTATGGGATGAAAGCTAGTGTGCATGAACCCACACCGCAAGGATGGTGCTTCGCACCACACGTACACGCGCACATGGCGTGAGCAGTAGGCAGTGTGGCGCACTTGGCATGGACGCATCAACGCCATGAGGGCGCTTTCCTATTTGCATCGAACAGGTTGGAGTGATGACGTAGCATGGGTGACGTGGAATACAGTCAGCTCCACGTGGCAGTGACGTGTCGTCTGTTGGCGATGAATCAACCAACCAATCAAACGGTTGTGTGTCCGATCTGGAGCGGGTTGATCATAGCCGTTGATTGGAGATGCGTGCGATTGTGCGGATGAGATGGCACCCGATCATGATTACGTGTGATTAGTCAAGGCATCTATTCGGTGTAAGAATGATCTGTACCATTGATCGTCGATCCAACGGTCAGATCTGATTGGATGCGATCAAGGGACATGAACATTCGATCAGATCCATCAAGGCCTATAAATAGGCTACGAAATTAGCCATTTCAATCCATCGAAAATTCAAAAAATTTAGAATTCATTCCTGCAATTCTCTCTCCCTCTCTCTCCCTTTTGATTTTAAATTTTCGATCAAGAGTTTCTTAAGCAAATTTCTATTTTTCTCATTGATAATCAAGTTCTACAGATTTAATTATCAGTGTCTTGGTTTCTTGATTTTATAGTGTTCTGATCTATTGTCGTCAGTGCAAACACCGATAGACTAGATCTTTAGATCAAGCTTCATTGTATCCTAGAGGCAAATTTGTTGTAACCCCCTATACACCTTTTGGTGGATACAAATATTTTTTTTAGGAAAGCGACTTAGTAACGCGACTTGAAGGACTAATTTTCTATTCTATATAGAAAAAATCATTGCCAAATTTTAAAGTCCCGAAGACCACCATTTAAAGAAATTCATGACCATTTGTTCTAACAATCTAAAGACAATATTTGGATATCGCGATTTCTATTCAAAAAATGACTCAAGATTTCATGAAGCTTGACCGTTTTGATGGAGGAAATTTTCGACGCTAGTAAAAAAAGATGCACTTTTTGCTCACCACTCTTAAAGTGGTCTATGTGCGAACTACCCCTTATTCAACAGAGCAAGAAAACGAGACTGTGGAGCAAACTCGTGCCAGAACCAAATGGGAGAATAACGACTACATTTGCCGAGGACACACTCTGAATGCGCTGTCAGACTCTCTGTTCGATGTGTATCAACATCTGGAAATGGCAAAGTAACTCTGGGACTTATTACAGTCAAAGTACCTCACCAAGGATGCCACCACTAAGAAATTTCTTGTTAGTAATTTTATATGCTTTACAATGATTGATACAAAGCCTATTATGGAACAATTCCATGAGATCCAACATATACTGAGTCAATTTTGACAAAAGAATATGAACATGGATGAATCTATTGTAGTTTCATCTATAATAGAGAAACTGACATCTTCTTGGAAGGATTTTAAGAAAACTCTGAAACACAAAAAGGAAGATCTTACTTTAGAGGAATTGGCTCAACACCTCCGAGTTGAGGAAGAGTCAAGGTTACTTGAAAGTAAAGATAACTAATTGGCTCAGACGTCCAAGATCCACAAGGTGGATGATGGTAAGAGGTTTAACAAAAAGAAGCATAAGCATGAACCCCAACCCGAGAAAAATCCTAAGAAGTCGAAAGGCGCTTGCTGGCACTATGGCAAGCCAGGGCACTTCAGAAATGAATGCTGGTCATACAAGAAGAAGCCAAAAGCATCAAATGCCAAGAACAAGTTTGTGGCTGTTTATCCGAGGTGAACATGCTCGAAAATGCTGGTGACTGGTGGATTGACTCAGGAGTAACAAGGCACGTCTGCAACGACAAGAGCCGTTTCACTACTTATGAACAAGTGAGTGATGGAACAGTTCTCTACATGGACAACTCTTCAACTGCTGCTATCAAAGGCAAAGGGACGGTGGATCTAGAGTTTACATCTGGAAAAGCCCTAAGTCTTAATGATGTTTATCATATACCTGATGTCAGGAAAAACCTTGTATCTAAAAGCCTACTTAATAAGCATGGTTTCAAGTTAGTATTTGAGTCGGACAAATTTGTCCTGTCTACGGGTGGGATTTTTGTTGGGAAGGGCTACATGTATCAAGGAATGTTCAAACTTAACATTATCAATAATACATCTATTTCTGCTTATATTGTTGATTCTCTTTCTTTATGGCATGCTCGTTTAGGTCATGTGAATACTAGGAAAATGCATGATATGGTTAATTTAGATTTAATTCCTAAGTATGACATTGATATGTTTGAAAAATGTAAATTTTGTGTGCAATCAAAAATTACTCGCATTCCATTTCCTAAAGTAGATAAAACCACATCTTTGCTTGAACTTGTGCATAGTGATGTATGTGACATGCATAGTACCCCCACTAGAGGTGGTAAGAAATATTTTGTAACATTTATTGATGATTTTTTTAAGTATTGTCATATCTATCTTTTGCATTCAAAAGATGAGATGCTTGATAAATTCAAGATTTTTAAGACAGAAGTAGAAAATCAGTGTAATGTCAAAATAAAAAGACTTAGGTCTAATAGAGGCGGTGAATACCATTTTTCAGAATATTGTGAAAAAGTTGGTATTATTCATGAGAAGTCTGCACCCTACACACCATAACAAAATGGAGTAGCTACAAGAAAGAATAGGACATTAACAGAAATGATTAATGTTATGCTTTCTTATTCCAGTTTAAGTTCTGGTTTTTGGGGTGAAACCTTGCTCACTGCCTGTTACATACTTAATAGAATTCCTTTCAAGGGAAGAAATGTTACTCCTTATGAACTTTGGGAAAACAAGAAACCTAATCTTGGTTACTTGAAAACATGGGACTGTAGAGCAATAGTCAGATTGCCTGAACCTAAATGGAAGAAATTAGGTGAAAAAGGAATTGAATGCATATTCCTTGGCTATGCTATACATAGCAAAGCATATAGGTTTCTGGTAGTAGAGCCCAATGGTTCAATGGAAACAAATTCCATCATTGAATCTCATGATGCAGTATTTTATGAGAATTGTTTCACAACCATTCCAAGGTTGGATTCTAATCAAGAAAATGAATCAACACCTTTGATGTCTACAAAGGAAAGTGAACGACATGAACCTATTGAGCCTAATGAACCTAATGAGCCTATTGAGCTAAGGAGGAGTAAGAGGGCTAGGACTGAGAAGTCATTTGGCCCTGATTTCATTGTTTACCTTGTTAAAAGAACTAGAAAAGCTTATTGTAAGCAAATAGTGATTTCTTTGAATATGGATTCATATCCATTAACCTTTGAGGAAGTTATGAAGTCTCAAGATGTTGCTTTCTAAAAAGAAGCAATAAACGATGAGATGGATTCTATCATGGGTAACAATACTTAGATACTTGCTGATTTGCCACCTGGATACAAACCCATTGGTTGTAAATGGATTTTCAAAAGGAAAATGAAAGCTGATGGCACAATTGACAAGTTTAAAGCAAGATTAGTTACTAAGGGTTTTACTCAAAATGAGGGTATTGATTATTTTGATACATATGCTCCGGTGGCTAAAATCGCCACCATTCAAGTGTTGATTGCCTTAGCCTCAATCTATAAGCTTGAAATTCATCAAATGGATGTTAAGACCACTTTCCAAAATGGAGAGTTAGATGAGGAAATCTACATGCAACAACTGGAAGGATTTGTTGTACAGGGTCAACAGCACAAAGTGTGTAAACTCGTGTGAAGTCACTATATAGACTGAAACAAGCTCCAAAACAGTGGCATGGGAAATTTGACCAAGTAATAGTGTCAAATGGTTTTAGGATATATGAATCCGATAAGTGTGCGTACAATAAGTTTACTAGAAATAGAGGTGTAATCATATGTCTATATGTAGATGACATGCTTATTTTTGGTATTGACAATGATGTCATTGAAAGTATTAAAAGTTTCTTGTCGTCTAGCTTTAGTATGAAAGACATGGACTTGGCTGATGTAATTTTGGGTATTAAGATCAAACGAGAGGACAATAATTTGATTCTAATCAAGTCGCACTATATTGAGAAAATTCTTAAGAAATTTAATCAATATAAATGTACACCTATGTCTACACCTTTTGATTCAAATTTGAAATAGTATCCTATTACTGGAAGAGCTGTTGATCAGCTAGAATACTCAAGAGTAATAGGTAGCCTGATGTTTTCCATGACTTGCACTAGACCTGATATTGCTTTTGCAGTGGGAAAACTTAGCAGATACACTAGTAGTCCCAATAATGTGCATTGGCATGCTATTAACCAAGTACTTAGGTACTTCAGGAAAACAATAGACTATGGAATAGTCTATAATGGCTATCCAGCAATACTGGAAGGATTCACGGATGCTAGTTGGATAACTGACCGTGAAAATCACTCGTCCACGAGTGGTTGGATTTTTATTCTTGGAGGAAGAGCTATCTCCTGGGGTTCTAAGAAGTAAACATGCACAACAGACTCAACTATGGCGTTAGAGTTTGTAGCGTTGGCTTCTTGTAGCAAAGAGGCAGAATAGCTAAGGAATCTCTTGTTAGAGATTAAGATATGGCCAAAACCTATGCCACCAATATCTTTGCATTGTGATAGTGAAGCAACTCTATCACAGGCCTATAGCCATATCTATAATAGAAAGTCCAGGCATATAAGACTGAGACATAGCTGTGTCAGGAAGTTAATCACAGAAGGTGTGATTACCATTAGTTATGTAAAGTCAAGTGCAAACTTGGCTGACCCCTTAACAAAGGGACTTGTAAGGGATTTGGTGTGGAAAACATCAAAGGGGATGGGTCTCAAGCCAACTTAACATAATCACTCCTGGTGGAAACTCGACTCAACGCTTGAAGAAACATCAAGTCTTGAGTTCAATGAGCCCAAGTACACTATATGTCATGATTGCAAGCACTTAGTTTTATTTCATCCCAAGGTCTAAGTGCTTGGTACCTGTAATGTGAAAAGAAGAGGATGAGTTAGCAAACTCTTAATAAGCTTACAACTGGGTTGTTAGGGTACTGTAAATTACAAGGGTACTCTCAGTAAGCTTACACATGTGAGTGTAGGAGGTGGTGCCGCTTCCTATGAGTCCAAGGGCTTGACTCTAGAGCGCTCATGAAACATGATATAGACACAAGGCCAATCTACGTGTCGGTTTGTTTGAATAATTGAGGTAACCTGTACTGTGCGTAAGACATGCCCTGTTAGTCGTATAAGATCGCTAGTTCAAAGACAAGTCTACTATGCCATCTTGACTAACTTTGAGATGTCTTCACTAAGTGAATTATTCAAATTGTAAGATATCTTCACCTATGCATAAGGCTGTCAAGTGAACCAGGAGTCATCATCTGGTATTTTGAAAATGGTGCAGGAATGTTGGGGAATTTTCAAAATGTATAGTTTAATTTTTGGGTGTTTTAAAAATCTTCCATGTTTTCTTTAGAAAGCATGAAATAAGCTTGGGGACTTTTTCCCACATTGGAAAGAGAGCAAAACAAGGAGCACAATAAAGTGTTACATGGAATATTCTTTTGAATATGGAATTATAGGATGAAAGCTAGTGTGCATGCATCCACACCGCAAGGATGGTGCTTCGCATCATCCGTACACACACACGCACACACACACGCACGTGCGCGCTCGTGGCGTAGGCAGTGGGTTGTGTGGCGTTTTATGGCACACTTTGCACGGACCCATCAACGCCATGAAGGCGTTTTCCTATTTGCATCGGACAAGTTGGAGCGATGACGTAGAATACAGTCAACTCCACGTGGCAATGACGTGTCGTCCGTTGGCGATGAGTCAACCAACCAATCAAACGGTTGTGTGTCCAATCTGGAGTGAGTTGATCATAGCCGTTGATTGGAGATGCGCGTGATCGTACGGATGAGATGGCACTCGATCGTGATTAGGTGTGCTTAGTAAGGCATCTATTCGGTGTCAGAATGATCTGCACCATTGATCGTCGATCCAACAGTCAGATCTGATCAGATGCGGTCAAAGGACATGACCATTCGATCAGATCCATCAAGGCCTATAAATAGGCTATGAAATCAGCCATTTCATTCCATCCAAAATCCGAAAAAGCATTCTTGTAATTTCTCTCTCTCTCTCTCTCTCTCTCTCTTCCTCTTGATTTGGAATTTTCGATCAAGAGTTTCTTACGCAAATTTCTATTTTTCTTATTGATATTCAAGTTCTACAGATTTGATTATCAGTGTCTTAGTTTCTTGATTATATCAAGAGTGCTCTGATCTATTGTCGTCAGTGTAGATGCCGATAGACTAGATCTTTAGATCAGGCTTCATTGTATCTTTGAGGCAAATTTGTTGTAACCCCCTGCACACCGTTTGGTGGGTGCAAATATTGTCTTTAGGAAAGTGACTTAGTAACGCGACTTGAACCACTAATTTTCTGTTCTATATAGATAAGATCATTGCCAAATTTTGAAAACCCGAAGACCACCATTTGAAGAAATTCAAGACCATTTGTTTTAACAGTAACCTAGTATTGACTTGGAAAGTTATAAGTCTTTAGGGCATTTATTTTCTGTTTTAATTTCATATCATATCTCTTGTTGTAACACATGCTACAAATTCAGGTTTAGGGCTTGTGAATGTATAGATACATGTGTTATCTTTTGTTTAATTCAAATTATATATGAATGGAAAGTGTACTGAAATTGCATAGACCCGATTGGTATGCTGGGGTATTATTGTGTATTGTCTCGCTGTGTGCTGTATGCTTTGCTAGGTTGGTTTGGTGTATTGCTAATCTGCTGGGGTGGTATGTTGGGTTGGTATGTTGTTATATGTTGTATTTTACTGCTGGGTGTATGTGTTGTTCTGCTACTCTGTTGCAGGCTGAAGGTGTGTGCCTGTGGGAGGTTTTTGGCCCGGGTAGGCTACTTTATGATTCTGTTGAATTGTTCAGGAAGGCTATGTGAGCGGTGGTGGTCTAACTTTGCAGGGTTTCCGTTGGTTCAGTTGTTTAGTGCTAACTTAGCCTGTCAAAGTGGGGTTTTGTTAGTGCTCACCAGGTTCACTCTCAGTGCTTGGCTTTAGCTGGACTGTATCTGCTTGGGTTTTAGATCCAAGGCTTTGTCTGGTTTTATACCTGTTTCTCTTCTCTTTTGCTCTCTGTTGTTGGTTTCTTACCAACTGGCGCTTGGAACTTTTGCTTAGCTCCAAGCTCCTCTTTATTGATGTAATTTTTCATACTTTGGATGTTTCATCAATAAAGATTTCGTTTTTATATATATGAATGGAAAGGATATTCATTTTGGATACGTATTATCTTATTTGATTATACATCATGAACTATTATTATATTTTCCAGGCGGTGCACTTAAATAGAAAAATTAGCCAAGATAAAGGACAAATTCTCTATGGAAACTCACTATTACACTCTCTTAGTATTGTCACGTCATCATAATTAAACTTTAATACAATGAGACAACATTACAAGGGTGAGCTCAAATGGTTTAAGGGTAGAAAATGGGGACACAGAAGATTTTACCAATGAAAATTGACATAAATCTCAAAAAGATTTGATCTTCATCTCTATCGGTGTAATTTTCCTTATGATCAAAAATAAAAATAAAAATAAAAATAAATGAACTCTTGCATTTATCGAATGAAGGTTTTATTTACATTATGATTGCATGCAAGTCAAACAAGCCATGCCAACAAAAAAAAAAAAAATTTGATGTTTATCTTATGTCACAATCAAGCATATCTATATTGTATGGTAGAAGTTGACATTTTTGTTATATTTGGAATATATAAAAATAGCAAAAGGTTTAAGAAATCGATAATGTTAATTAGATGTTTTAAAATTATGCTTTCTCTTTCTCTTAAGAAATTATTAAGTGATGCTGACATACAAAAGAAGTTTATATTTTTCGTCGAAGTTATCTTAGCATTTTAGCTCAATCGGTGTGTATTTATGAACAATTGTTGAAAATAATCATTTAGGTCATTGGTTTTTCCAATGGCATCTGATATTGATAATATTTTTTTATTTTTTATTTTTTATATTTTAGAGTAAGGCCTAATAGTGTATCGATGAGGTTTTAGTTTCCATTAGCGTAATATTATACAAACCAATAAATTTTATAACTTTTTCTTTTACTTATTGTTGTGATTAAAGTAGGTTATGTTTCAATTTTAAAATTTTATTATTATATGATACCTTGATTAATTAGGAAATTTTATTAATTTATATAACATTTTGTTGCCATTATTATTATCATTTCAAGTTTGACCTTTATAACAAAATAAATTTAGAATTTTAATTTTATCAATTTTAATTTTAATATTTTATTAATTATTTTCAATTTAAATCATTCATCTATTTTCATCATATAAAATTGATGCAAAATAATATTTTAACCATTAGACTCAAAATGTGTACATAACATGTCTAAAATATCATTTTTCATTGAGATTAATGACTAAAATATATTTTTTCTATTGGTTTTTCTTGACGAAAATAGGAAATGGTTTAGATTGAAAATAATCAAAAAGAGTTTAAATCAATATAATTAAAAACTCAAGATTCATTTTGTTACAATGGTCAAATATTATTTATTTATTTATTTTGTAATTTCTCCTAATTTTTATTACTCTCCCATCAATGTTGTGGAATATAGATCTTGAAAAAAAATAATAAAAATTAATAATTTCAAAAATATTTGACACCTTCAAAAAACTACCCACAATTCTACCCACAATAATGTGGCAGGATGTGTGTCAACTTTTGATTTGTTGCACACATAATGATGGTGGATCTAACTCCCATGTCACATTATTGTGGGTGAATTTATAGGTATAAATGTGTGGGTCTCTAATATTACTCTTAAACAAATGTTGTGGAGTATTGTATTCCATCGTCACGAGCCGACATTTCGGGATTCATTGCTAAATTATTTATTTTTATAAGATTGCATAACATAAAATTATGTCAGTCTGAGATTTAGGAGTGTGCTTACTCAATGCTCTCAAGATTTACACTTTTTAAGGGTAAATAATTTTTTGGGGTCAATCCATACGGAGCTTTACCCTGGCATTAAGTCCCTTCTAATGGATGGTGGGATTGATCTCCTGAATTAGTTAGTCCTTAAGGCCGAATACCAAGTTATAAAATATATATATATATATACCATAAAATTTAGTATGAATGTTAAAGATAACTTATGACATGAGATTAGAGAGGACGAATGATTAGATATATGATAGGATTATAAAAGATAAGTTACTCCAATAGATGAAATAAATGATTGAATAGATAGTGTGAGTATTTGAAGAACTTTGGTTGTTAACCGTGATAGAGAGATGGTGAGACCAAGAGCACATCAAGGAGGATGGATGCCGGTGGTGAGGCATGAAGGAAAGCAAGGCAGAAGTGATGTTAACTCTGGCTTATTTACGGTATTTGTTGATAACTTGCCAAGAGCTTTAGATCGTAAGAGCTTTTTCAACTTATTCATGATGTTTGGAGTAGTCAAGGATGTTTTCATACCACAAAAATGAGAAAAGTAACAAATATTAGGTTTGGTTTTGTAAGATTTGATTGTGTAGTAGCAGCCAAGATTGTTGTACAAAAAGCCAATGGATTGTGGTGGATGATAAAGCAATTGAGGTAAAACTTGTAGAGTTTGGAAGAGAAAGAATAGAGAAGGGTCCTAGCCATTTTCAACAATCAAAACCATCAGCCCCAACTGTAGAAGGTAGAAGTATAAAGAATGCCTTTCTTGATAAGAGGACCTATGCTAAGGCAACAAAAGGAGTTACTAGTGTGGGAGGTGGAATAATAACAGTTAAAGTAGAGGAAATAGGAAATGGGTGGCTATATGAGAGCATTGTGATTCATCTTAAGGCTAAATATATAAACATTAGCCTGCAAAGGGAACTCAAGGAAAGAGGCATAAAGGGCGTTATGGTTAAAAAAAGAGAGGGTAGGGACATAGTGTTATCTTTCTATTTCAAGGAGGAAATGATCTCCAAAATGAAGGACATAAGGGAGGTAATCACGGATTGGTGTGATGACATAATTCAATGGCAACTGGGGTTGGTTCTAGAATAGAAACGAAAAGTGTGGCTTAGTTGCTATGGTATTCCATTAAAGCTGTGGACCAGAACAAATTTCAATAGAATTGGTAGCTTATAGGGGGAGGTAATCTTCTTGGAAGATTACTTAAGCTAACCCCAATCATTCGCTTGTGGTAAGATCATGATCCTCACGAGCAACATGGATTAGATCAACAACGTCATAAATTTGGACTGTAAAGGGACACTATATCTAGTGAGAGTGTGCAAAGATCAAACCATAATAGCACAGACAATCAAGGAATCATGCATTTACAAGAAATATCAAGATCTAGTTAATGATCTAATTAGCCAAATGGCCATGGCAAGCAGAGTAGTAAAAGGAGATACAGATGTCATGATGATAATACTGACAGGGCTGATGAGTCAGCCTAGGAGGTGGACCAACATATTGAGGTGGCAAAGGGAGAGAAGCCGTGTGGGGTGAACAAAATTATAGAGATGGACAAGGTTTTAAACTGGAAGAGTGATACAGTAGTTGTAAAGTCATGTAGTGGATTAGACAATGAGATCAAGGTAGAAGCATGCAATGAAATGATGAAGGTGGGAAACCTCAATAACGACCGTACAGATGTGTGTCAAGGGAATGATGATCAGGTGTACACGCCTGGTTTTGTTAGGAGTCTGAGTGAATCAAGCACTCTTAGGCCTGGACTCAATTTGGAGGTGGTATTGGGCCTTAGCCAAAAGAGCAATGATCTGGGAGGGCTCATGTAATTTAGAATAGGCCCATGGTTAATAAATGGGTAGAGGCAAATGGGCCTCTCACTAAAGCTTCTAGTATATCTCAAGTCCAAGAGACAAATATTGGCTGCAACCTTGCTAACCGAAGGAAGAAAGGTAAGAAAGAAGTGTTTAAGAAGGACAAGTCATGTAATCAATCTTAGGAAGGAAAAAAAAGGTTTTTTCACTTGGTAAGAAGATATGGTCACAAAAGGGCATCCACAAGCAAAGCATCTCTAAAAGGAGCTGTGTTCACAGCAGCTGTGACTAAAGCTTCCCTATCAGTTTCAATTGAGAGTGGAGATGATAAAGGCAGAATTATTTTGAATGAAGCCTAAGCTACCCTACAGAGGGGGAAACTTTTGGGTGTGAATTTCAATATGAATGATGTTAAAGTTTTTCAACAAAATAGTGGAACTTGAGGCAAATGATAAAGAGAGAATTGAGAGGGGTAATGAAGCAGTTGTATAGATTACATCTATTATGGGGTTCAAGAGGTGTTTTAAAGGTTCTTATGAAGATAATCACATTGAACATTAGAGGTATGGGTGGGCAGGTAGGAAAAAAGAGGAAAGATAAGAAAGATCTTAAAGGAAAGAAAAGTGGATTTAGCTTTACTTTAGAAAACCAAAAAAGTTGCATTTTCAGAGAACGTGGTTAGAGAAATGTAGGCAAAAGACAAAATGGATTTCATGGTTATGGACTATGTAAGCCTATCTGGAGGTCTCCTTTGATTTTTAGGATCTTGAGGTATTCCAATTATGTGATTGTTATAACAGTAGAAGATTTGTTCTGCTATCAAGTACATTATTTAGCTCTTTTGAATGTGCTATCCTCAACAATTATGCTCCAAATGCAGTAAGAGATACGAAGAAATTCTGGGATAGTTTGATTAAACTAAAAAAAGATTTCCCTAATCCTTGGTGCCTATAAAGGGATTTTAATGCAATTAAAACTATTAGTGAGAGAAAAGGCTACTCTAGGAGAGATAGGGGCATGAAGGAGTTGAATAACTTTATTGACAAGTGTGAAATGAATGATCTGCCATTACTTAGGAAGAAGTTTACCTGGTATATTTCAACAGAAGGTAAGAGGTGGAGCAGAATTGATAGAGTGTTAGTAGATCCAAAATAGTAAAGGGGTTTAACTTAAAATTATAGAGATTGCCAAGGCTCATTTCTGATCATTGCCTTTTACTGTTGATGGATGATGATAAGGATTGGGGCCCTAAGCCTTTCAGATTTTTGAATGCTTGGGCCTTGCATTCCAATTTCCCATCTTTTAATGAGAATACTTGGAAGGAATCAGAAGTTCACGGTCAAGGTGGTTTTATTCTCCAATTCAAATTGAAGACTTTGAAGCTTGCTTTAAAAAGCTGGAGCAAAGAGGTATTTGGTAATGTTAATTTCAAGTTGAAAGCAGCTGAGGAGGAACTTCATAACTTAGATCTTATTGCTGAGACTAAAGACCTGGTTGATAATGAAATATTAAGAAGAAGATTAGCAAGAGAACAGGTGTAAAAGTTGAGCAGGATGGTAGAATGGATTTGGCTACAAAAGTCAAGGCTCAATTGGAACATGAAAGGAGATACAAATACCAAGTTTTTTTGTGTGATGGCTAGAAGTAAACAAAGTAAAAATAAGGTTTCCTCTATCACAATTAAAGGTGTGCTATTTAAAGAGCCTAATCAAATGAAAAAAGAGGTCTTTAAGCATTTTAGGAAGCATTTCTCTGAGGAATGGGCTTATAGACCTAAGCTAGAAGGGCCGTTCAAGTTAATTCAAAGCATCCCATACTATGGAGGTTTAGAGGCAAAATGTTTAGAAGCAAAAATCAAGGCTGTAATTAGAGATTATGAAGGCAATAAGGCTCTAGAGCCTAATGGATTTAATATGATTTGCTTCAAAAAATTCTGGAAATTGATGAAGGGAGAAGTGTTCATCTTTTTTAAGGAATTTCACATGAACGGTAAATTGGTGAAGGGTTTAAATAGCTTATTCATTTCACTCATACCCAAAAAAGATAATCCAGTTGGACTTGGAGATTATAGGTCTACTAGCCTTGTTGGATCATCTTACAAAATCTTGGCAAAGGTGTTGGCTAACAAGTTGAAGGTTGTCCTACTTCATATTATCAACGAATCTCAATCAGCATTTATAAGAGGAAGTAATATTTTAGATAGTGTGCTAATTGCAAATGAGGTGGTAGATGGTTGAAAAAACGCCAAGAAGAATGGTGTATTAATCAAGCTTGATTTTGAGAAAGCATTTGATTCTAAGAACTGGCTCTACTTTAAATCTATGCTTTTGAACTTTGGTTTTGGGAAAAAATGGACTAGTTGGATTGAAAAGTGTATACCAACAGCCAAGTTATCAGTCCTTGTCAATGTCTCCCCAACTGGGGAGTTTAGTCCATAAAAGGGCTTGAGGCAAAGGGATCATTTGTCCTCTTTTTTGCTCAACTTAGTAGCAAAAGGCCTTAGCATTCTTCTGTCTAGAGCTCATCAGTCTGGTCTCATTAAAGAGGTGAAGATTGAAGCCAATGGTGTGATGTTTTCAATTTGCAGATGACTCACTACTTTTTGTAAAGCAAAGGAGGTTGAAGTGTGTAATTTAAAGTGGATCTTAAGATGCTTTAAACTGATCTTAGCTTTAAGAATTAATTACCACAAAAGTCTGGTATGTGGAGTGGGTGTGCCTAATGATGATCTTGCTATATTTGCAGATAAGCTAAATTGTAAGACCGCATCCTTGCATATTCAGTATTTGGGGTTGGCTCTAGGACCTAATCCAAATAGGAAAGCTACTTGGAAACTAGTTCTGGACAAGGTTAGAAGTAGGCTAGATGGATGGAAGAGAATATTGCTTCCATTTGCAGGTAGGCTTACTCTAATCAAGGTCGTAACATCCTCTTTGCTTGTGTATTATTTACCTTTTTTTCAGACGCCAGTTGGGGTAGCTAGAGAGTTTGAGAAGCTACAGGCCATATTTCTATGGAGTGGGTTTGAATTAAAGAGAAAACTTCATATGGTAAAGTGGAAAAAAAAAAATTGTTGTTTATCTTATGTCACAATCAAGCATATCTGTATTGTATGGTAGAAGTTGACATTTTTGTTATATAGGAATATATAAAAATAGCAAAAGGTTTAAGAAATCGATAATGTTAATTAGATGTTTTAAAATTATGCTTTTTCTTTCTCTTAAGAAATTATTAAGTGATTCTGACATACAAAAGAAGTTTATATTTTTCGTCGAACTTATCTTAGTATTTTAGCTCAATCGGTGTGTATTTATGAACAATTATTGAAAATAATCATTTTAGGTCATTGGGTTTTCCAATGGCATCTGATATTGATAATATTTTTTTATTTTTTATTTTTTTATATTTAAGAGTAAAGCCTAGTAGTGTATTGATGAGGTTTTAGTTTTTCATTAGCGTAATATTATACAAACCAATAAATTTTATAACTTTTTCTTTTACTTATTGTTGTGATTAAAGTAGGTTATGTTTCAATTTTAAAATTTTATTATTATATGATACCTTGATTAATTAGGAAATTTTATTAATTTATATAACATTTTGTTGCCATTATTATTATCATTTCAAGTTTGACCTTTATAACAAAATAAATTTAGAATTTTAATTTTATCAATTTTAATTTTAATATTTTATTAATTATTTTCAATTTAAATCATTCATCTATTTTCATCATATAAAATTGATGCAAAATAATATTTTAACCATTAGACTCAAAATGTGTACATAACATGTCTAAAATATCATTTTTCATTGAGATTAATGACTAAAATATATTTTTTCTATTGGTTTTTCTTGACGAAAATAGGAAATGGTTTAGATTGAAAATAATCAAAAAGAGTTTAAATCAATATAATTAAAAACTCAAGATTCATTTTGTTACAATGGTCAAATATTATTTTTTATCTATTTATTTTATTTATTTATTTATTTATTTATTTTTGTAATTTCTCCTAATTTTTATTACTCTCCCATCAATGTTGTGGAATATAGATCTTGAAAAAATAATAATAATAATTAATAATTTAAAAAATATTTGACACCTTCAAAAAAATACCCACAATAATGTGGCAGGATGTGTGTCAACTTTTGATTTGTTACACACGTAATGATGGTGGATCCAACTCCTATGTCACATCATTATGGGTGAATTTATAGGTATAAATGTGTGGGTCACTAATATTACTCTTAAAAAAATGTTGTGGAGTATTGTATTCCTTCATCATGAGCCGACATTTCGGGATTCATTGCTAAATTTTTTTTTTTTTTATAAGATTACATACCATAAAATTATGTCAGTCTGAGATTTAGGAGTGTGCTTACTCAATACTCTCAAGATTTACACTTTTTAAGGGTAAATAATTCTTTGGGGTCAATCCATACGGAGCTTTACCCTGGCATTAAGTCCCTTATAATGGATGGTGGGGTTGATCCCCTAAATTAGTTAGTCCTTAAGGCCAAATACCAAGTTATAAAAAAAATATATATATATATATATATATATATATACCATAAAATTTAGTATGAATGTTAAAGATAACTTATGACATGAGATTAGAGAGGACGAATGATTAGATATATGATAGGATTATAAAAGATAAGCTACACCAATAGATGAAATAAATGATTAAATAGATAGTGTGAGTAATTGAAGAACTTTGGTTGTTAACCGTGACATAGAGATGGTGAGACCAAGAGCACATCAAGGAGGATGGATACCAGTGGTGAGGCATAAAGGAAAACAAGGCAGAAGTGATGTTAACTCTGGCTTATTCACGGTATTTATGGATAACTTGTCAAGAGCTTTAGATCGTAAGAGCTTTTTCAACTTATTCATGATGTTTGGAGTAGTCAAGGATGTTTTCATACCACAAAAAATGAGAAAAGTAACAAATATTAGGTTTGGTTTTGTAAGATTTGATTGTGCAGTAGCAGCCAAGATTGTTGTACAAAAAGCCAATGGATTGTGGTGGATGATAATGCAATTGAGGTAAAACTTGCAGAGCTTGGAAGAGAAGGAATGGAGAAGGGTCCTAGCCATTTTCAACAATCAAAACCATCAGCCCTAACTGTAGAAGGTAGAAGTATAAAGAATGCCTTTGTTGATAAGAGGACCTATGCTAAGGCAACAAAAGGAGTTACTAGTGTGGGAGGTGGAATAATAACAGTTAAAGTAGAGGAAATAGGAAATGTGAAGAGGTATCATCCTCTGCTCATGGACATCAGTCCTCTGCTCACTGCACTCAGGTTTCATCACCATCTGCTCATGGACAGCTATCTTTGTCTGTTAGACCTGCACCATCACAGATCTGTAACCCTAGTGGAATTAGTTGTGGTGGTTAGCTAGTTTGTTATGAGTTAGTTAATTTGTTTAGAGTTAGTTTCAGATTAGATATTTTGTATGATTTAGATACAGTATATAAACCAATGTAACCAGCAGATTTGAAATAATGAAAATAGAATAAGTTTCCAAGAATCTCAATATGGTATCAGAGCATTAAGCTCTCGTGAGCAAGATCCACAAGTCTTCAATGGCTGATTCTTCTCTCCCACCAAATCTCAGTTTACTGATTTCCAATTTCAACTCTCTCATTACAGTGAAGCTCGAATCCAACAATTTCCTCATATGGAAATCTCAGATGACAAATGTGCTTAAAGCATCTGGATTTCTTGATCATGTTAATGGATCTCATCCATGTCCATCTCCAAAACTCATTGATGAATCTGGAAAAACTGTTTCAAATCCAAGTTATGTGCAATGGCAATTCATTGATGCACATTTGCTCACTTGTCTTACTGCAACTCTATCTTCATCCATTTATTCCTCTGTTCTTCATTTGACTCAAAGTGATCAGGTATGGCAATTCTTAGAGAAGTAGTTTACTTCAGTTTCACGGTCTCATATTCATCAACTAAAAACCAAACTTCAAACTCTTCGTAAGAACTCATCTTCAATGGAGGTATATCTATCTCAAATCAAAGATCTTGCAGCACAGCTTGCTCTAGCTTCTGCAAAAGTTGATGATGAAGATCTGGTTTTCCTAACTTTGAATGGTCTACCAGAGGAATATGATGCTTTCAAAACTTCTATTCGTACTCGGTCTGAGCCTGTCAAAATGGAACATTTGTGTTCATTGTTATGTTCCGAATTCATTCATATTGAACAGAAACTTAAACAGTCTACTGGCACTGATCTTAATGTTGCCTACTCTGCCTCACGAGGATCATCTTCATCAGGTTATGATTCTTCAAATTTTGTTAATAGAGGTTTTCACTCTGCAAGAGGTAAAGGTTCTTATCGTGGTTTTAGAGGCAGATATAATGTTGTTCGAGGTGGCAGATTCAATAATAGATACCACAATAATCATAATAATAATAGATCCAGAGGAGTTTTTGCTTCTAACTCTGGATGTCAGATTTGTGGAGGTTGGAATCATAATGCTTTTGACTGCTGGCATCGACTGGATCCTAATTTTCAGCCTTTCTCAGGCAGCACTTCCTCTCAGTCTTCTCTGTCTCAGTCAAAGGCTTATGCTGCTTCAGTTCCTCAGTCCTATGCTGCTTCAGTTCCTCAGTCTTCTTCTGATCCTCCCATACCTCCTTGGTATGTTGACTCTGCAGCTACCAATCATCTGACCAATGACTTGACTAATCTGCAACAATTTCAGCCTTATCAAGGTCAGGATCATGTTCAAGTTGGTAATGGCTCTTCCTTACAAATTAGTCATATAGGTAAAGGTATCTTGCCAACTCCACAGTTTTCTTTTCCTCTCTCAAATCTTCTTCATGTTCCTGCCATTTCTTCAAATCTTTTATCTGTGCATCAACTCACCAAAGACCTCAACTGTCTTGTTATTTTTTATGCTAACACTTTTGTCATTCAGGACAAATGCAAGAACAAGATTCTGCATAGAGGTGTTAATATCAATGGTCTTTACCAGTTCATTCCTTCATCTGAACAATGTTCTTCTCCTCAAGTTTTTCAATCTAGCACTTCAGCACCTGTGCTTCAGTCAACTACTTTAGCCCCTGTGTCTGATAGCACTCCAGCATCTGTGTTTCAGTCAAGCACTTCAGCACCTGTGTCTGATTTGCTTTGGCATCAAAGATTAGGCCATCCATCCTCTTTAAAGCTTCAGCATCTGGCTGGTGTTTTACCAAATAAATTGTCTTTTAATAAGGCCTTGTCTTGCTTTGATTGTAATGTGTCTAAATCTCATAGACTTCCTTTCACATTGTCTAATGCTTCTGTCAATTGTCCTTTTGCCTTAGTTCATAGTGATGTATGGGGTCCCTTTACAGTAGATAATGCTCCATTTCGTTTCTATGTTTCGTTTGTAGATGATTACAGTAGATTTACTTGGGTGTATCCTTTGAACTACAAGAGTGAGGTGTATGATAAATTGCTTGTATTCAAAGCATATATTGATACTCAATTTCAGACTTCTCTTAAAATACTTCGGACTGGACTGATTGTGGCACTGAATTTGTCAATAAAAGAATTGATACTTTGCTGTCTTCTCATGGCATTATTCATCAACGTAGTTGTCCCTATACTCAAGCTCAAAATGGCATAGCTGAACGCAAACACAGACACATTATTGAAACTACCATCACTTTGCTTCATCACTCAGCTGTTCCAATTAAGTTTTGGTTTGATGCCATTGCCACAGCCACATTTCTCATTAACAGAATGCCTTCTAGTATTTTACATCACAAGACACCTTTTGAAATGTTGTTTCATAGCATACCTGATTTTTCTCTTTTCAAAGTGTTTGGTTGCCAGTGCTTCCCTTGGTTAAAGCCTTATGCTCCTCACAAGCTGGCACCAAAATCCATGTCTTGTGTTTTCTTAGGATACCATCCTACTATTAAGGGATATAGATGTCTTGAGCCTCTTTCTGGAAAAATCTACATTTCTAGGCATGTCATTTTTAATGAATCATGTTTTCCTTTCTCTCAACAACAGTCCTCAGTTTCCTCTTCTTCATCTTCAGATTTATCTACTCTTACATCCTTTTTCTGGCCTTCTTCACTCGGTTCTTCATCTGCTACTCCTACTCAGTCTCCTTCTTCATCTGTTTCATCTCCTACTCCTTTTGAGCCCTCTTCCAGATCTGAGTCTACTCCTCATACTCCTCCTCTTCCTCAGCCTATACCTATTTCCTCCATTACTATTGATTTACCTCCTCCTTCTCTTCCTTTCTCCGTGTCTAACATACATCCCATGATTACTAGATCTAAACATAAACTTCCTCACTATTTTTCTGCTAAAGTATCTCTTCTTGAAACTGAACCTACATCTGTTCATGATGCTCTTCACTCTCCTGTGTGGTTTCAAGCCATGTAGGAAGAATATCAAGCTCTTCAACAACAAGGCACTTAGGACCTTGTTCCTCTTCCTTCTCATAAATTTGCCATTGGGTGCAAATGGGTTTTTCGCATTAAAAGAGATTCCAATGGTACTATTGCTCGTTATAAAGCTAGATTGGTGGCCAAGGGATTTTTACAACAAGAGGGTATTGATTTCCATGAGACTTTTAGTCCCGTGGCTAAACAACCCACTATTCGAATCTTTTTAAGTGTTGCTCTTCAATCTCAATGGTCTATCAAACAGCTTGACATCTCCAATGCATTTCTTCATGGTACTCTTCAAGAAGAGGTCTATATGCTGCAGCCTCCAGGGTTTGAACAATCTTCTACTCATGTTTGCAAACTCAAGAAGGCCTTGTATGGTCTCAAACAAGCCCCTAGGGCTTGGTACTCCACTTTTTCAACTTTCTTACTTTCTCAAGGATTCACCAACAGTCTGTCTGATGCCTCTCTTTTTATCAGAAAAACTTCTACAAGTCTCACTCTGCTCTTGGTGTATGTTGATGACATCTTATTAACTGGTGATGATTCTGCTTTCATTGATCTACTTCTTCAACACATGCACCAGTCATTTTCCATGAAAGACCTTGGTTCTTTGTCTTATTTTCTGGGCATTTCAGTTCAATCTGATGAGCATGGTTCCTTTTTATCTCAAGCTAAATATGCTGCTGCATTATTGCACAAAGCTGGAATGGCCGACTGCAAACCATGTTCCTCTCCTATGGTTGTTAAAGCTGTGTGTTCTACAACTGATTCTCTGCCATTTGCTCAGCCCTCACTATATCGAAGTTTGGTTGGTGGCCTGCAATATTTGACTATTACCAGACCTGATCTCTCCTATGCTGTTAATCAAGCATGTCAGTTTATGTCTCTCCCTACTAATGCTCATTTTCAAGCTGTTAAGAGGCTCCTTAGATATGTTAAAGGGACTCTCCATTATGGTCTCTTTTTCACCCCAAGTTCATTTGCACTTTCTGCCTTCTCCGACTCTAACTGGGCCAGTGATAGTCTTGATCGAAAATCAACCTCTGGCTATTGTGTATATCTCGGCTCAAACTTGATTTCATGGTCCGCTAAAAAGCAAGCAACTGTTTCTAGATCATCCACTGAAGCTGAGTATAGAGCCTTAGCTCATGCCACAACTGAGCTCACTTGGATTCAACAATTACTTAAGGACTTCTGTGTCTCATCTTCTACTGTTCCTGTCATATGGTGTGATAGTTTATCTGCCATGGCCTTAGCATCCAACCCTGTTTTCCATTCACAGTCCAAACATATATAAATAGATTGTCATTTTATTCGGGAAAAAGTGGTTGCCAATCAGATTGCACTTAAGTATATTCCTACCATGGATCAGGTCGCTAATATTTTCACAAAGCCTCTTTCGCCTTCCAGATTTCATTACCTTCGTGACAAGCTGCTAGTGGTTTCTTCCCCTATCCGCTTGAGGGGGGCTGAAGAGGTATCATCCTCTGCTCATGGACATCAGTCCTCTGCTCACTGCACTCAGGTTTCATCACCATCTGCTCATGGACAGCTGTCTTTGTCTGTTAGACCTGCACCATCACAGATCTGTAACCCTAGTGGAATTAGTTATGGTGGTTAGCTAGTTTGTTATGAGTTAGTTAATTTGTTTAGAGTTAGTTTTAGATTAGATATTTTGTATGATTTAGATACAGTATATAAACCAATGTAACCAACAGATTTGAAATAATGAAAATAGAATAAGTTTCCAAGAATCTCAATAAAATGGGTGGCTATATGAGAGCATTGCGATTCATCTTAAGGCTAAATATATAAACATTAGCCTGCAAAGGGAACTTAAAGAAAGAGGCATAAAGGGCGTTATGGTTAAAAAAAAGATAGGGTAGGGACATAGTGTTATCTTTCTATTTCGAGGAGGAAATGATCTCCAAAATGAAGGACATAAGGGAGGTAATCACGGATTGGTGTGATGACATAATTCAATGGCAACTGGGGTTGGTTCTAGAATAGAAACGAAAAGTGTGGCTTAGTTGCTATGGTATTCCATTAAAGCTGTGGACCAGAACAAATTTCAATAGAATTGGTAGCTTATAGGGGGAGGTAATCTTCTTGGAAGATTACTTAAGCTAACCCCAATCATTCGCTTGTGGTAAGATCATGATCCTCACGAGCAACATGGATTAGATCAACAACGTCATAAATTTGGACTGTAAAGGGACACTATATCTAGTGAGAGTGTGCAAAGATCAAACCATAATAGCACAGACAATCAAGGAATCATGCATTTACAAGAAATATCAAGATCTAGTTAATGATCTAATTAGCCAAATGGCCATGGCAAGCAGAGTAGTAAAAGGAGATACAGAGGTGATGATGATAATGCTGGCAGGGCTAATGAGTCAGCCTAGGAGGTGGACCAACATATTGAGGTAGCAAAGGGAGAGAAGCCGTGTGGGGTGAACAAAATTATAGAGATGGACAAGGTTTTAAACTGGAAGAGTGATACAGTAGTTGCAAAGTCATGTAGTGGATTGGACAATGAGATCAAGGTAGGAGCATGCAATGAAATGATGGAGGTGGGAAACCTCAATAACGACCGTACAGATGTGTGTCAATGGAATGATGATCAGGTGTATACGCCTGGTTTTGTTAGGAGTCTGGGTGAATCAGACACTCTTAGGCTTGGACTCAATTTGGAGGTGGTATTGGGCCTTAGCCAAAAGAGCAATGATCTGGGAGGGCTCATGTAATTTAGAATAGGCCCATGGTTAATAAATGGGTAGAGGCAAATGGGCCTCTCACTAAAGCTTCTAGTATATCTCAAGTCCAAGAGACAAATATTGGCTGCAACCTTGCTAACCGAAGGAAGAAAGGTAAGAAAGAAGTGTTTAAGAAGGACAAGTCATGTAATCAATCTTAGGAAGAAAAAAAAAAGGTTTTTTCACCTGGTAAGAAGATATGGTCACAAAGGGGCATCCACAAGCAAAACAGCTCTAAAAGGAGCTGTGTTCACAGCAGTTGTGACTAAAGCTTCCCTATCAGTTTCAATTGAGAATGGAGATGATAAAGGCAGAATTATTTTGAATGAAGCCTAAGCTACCCTAGCAATGGGGAAACTTTTGGGTGTGAATTTCAATATGAATGATGCTAAAGTTTTTCAACAAAATAGTGGAACTTGAGGCAAATGGTAAAGAGAGAATTGAGAGGGGTAATGGAGCAGTTGTATATATAGGTTACATCTATTATGGGGTTCAAGAGGTGTTTTAAAGGTTCTTATAATCATAATCACATTGAACATTAGAGGTATGGGTGGGCAGGTAGGAAAAAAGAGGAAAGATAAGAAAGATCTTAAAGGAAAGAAAAGTGGATTTAGCTTTACTTTAGAAAACCAAAAAAGTTGCATTTTCAGAGAACGTGGTTAGAGAAATGTAGGCAAAAGACAAAATGGATTTCATGGTTATGGACTATGTAAGCCTATCTGGAGGTCTCCTTTGATTTTTAGGATCTTGAGGTATTCCAATTATGTGATTGTTATAGCAGTAGAAGATTTGTTCTGCTATCAAGTACATTATTTAGCTCTTTTGAATGTGTTATCCTCAACAATTATGCTCCAAATACAGTAAGAGATACAAAGAAATTCTGGGATAGTTTGATTAAACTGAAAAAGGATTTCCCTAATCCTTGGTGCCTATAAGGGGATTTTAATGAAATTAAAACTATTAGTGAGAGAAAAGGCTACTCTAGGAGAGATAGGGGCATGAAGGAGTTGAATAACTTTATTGACAAGTGTGAAATGAATGATCTGCCATTACTTAGGAAGAAGTTTACCTGGTATATTTCAACAGAAGGTAAGAGGTGGAGCAGAATTGATAGAGTGTTAGTAGATCCAAAATAGTAAAGGGGTTTAACTTAAAATTATAGAGATTGCCAAGGCTCATTTCTGATCATTGCCTTTTACTATTGATGGATGATGATAAGGATTGGGGCCCTAAGCCTTTTAGATTTTTGAATGCTTGGGCCTTGCATTCCAATTTCTTGTCTTTTAATGAGAATACTTGGAAGGAATCAGAAGTTCAAGGTCGAGGTTGTTTTATTCTCCAATTCAAATTGAAGACTTTGAAGCTTGCTTTAAAAAGCTGGAGCAAAGAGGTATTTGGTAATGTTAATTTCAAGTTGAAAGCAGCTGAGGAGGAACTTCATAACTTAGATCTTATTGCTGAGACTAAAGACCTGGTTGATAATGAAATATTAAGAAGAAGATTAGCAAGAGAACAGGTGTAAAAGTTGAGCAGGATGGTAGAATGGATTTGGCTACAAAAGTCAAGGCTCAATTGGAACATGAAAGGGGATACAAATACCAAGTTTTTTTGTGTGATGGCTAGAAGTAAACAAAGTAAAAATGAGCTTTCCTCCATCATAATTAAAGGTGTGCTGTTTGAAGAGCCTAATCAAATGAAAAAAGAGGTCTTTAAGCATTTTAGGAAGCATTTCTCTGAGGAATGGGCTTATAGACCTAAGCTAGAAGGGCCGTTCAAGTTAATTCAAAGCATCCCATACTATGGAGGTTTAGAGGCAAAATGTTTAGAAGCAGAAATCAAGGCTGTAATTAGAGATTATGAAGGCAATAAGGCTCTAGGGCCTAATGGATTTAATATGATTTGCTTCAAAAAAAAATTAGAAATTGATGAAGGGAGAAGTGTTCATCTTTTTCAAGGAATTTCACATGAACGGTAAATTGGTGAAGGGTTTAAATAGCTTATTCATTTCACTCATACCCAAAAAAGATAATCCAGTTGGACTTGGAGATTATAGGTCTACTAGCCTTGTTGGATCATCTTACAAAATCTTGGCAAAGGTGTTGGCTAACAAGTTGAAGGTTGTCCTACTTCATATTATCAACGAATCTCAATCAGCATTTATAAGAGGAAGTAATATTTTAGATAGTGTGCTAATTGCAAATGAGGTGGTAGATGGTTGAAAAAACGCCAAGAAGAATGGTGTATTAATCAAGCTTGATTTTGAGAAAGCATTTGACTTTATGAACTGGCTCTATTTTAAATCTATGCTTTTGAACTTTGGTTTTGGGAAAAAAAATGGACTAGTTGGATTGAAGAGTGTATACCAACAACCAAGTTATCAATCTTTGTCAATGTCTCCCTAACTGGGGAGTTTAGTCCATAAAAGGGCTTGAGGCAAAGGGATCATTTGTCCTCTTTTTTGCTCAACTTAGTAGCAAAAGGCCTTAGCATTCTTCTGTCTAGAGCTCATCAGTCTGGTCTCATTAAAGAGGTGAAGATTGAAGCCAATGGTGTGATGTTTTCAATTTGCAGATAACTCACTACTTTTTGTAAAGCAAAGGAGGTTGAAGTGTGTAATTTAAAGTGGATCTTAAGATGCTTTAAACTGATCTTAGCTTTAAGAATTAATTACCACAAAAGTCTGGTATGTGGAGTGGGTGTGCCTAATGATGATCTTGCTATATTTGCAGATAAGCTAAATTGTAAGACCGCATCCTTGCATATTCAGTATTTGGGGTTGGCTCTAGGACCTAATCCAAATAGGAAAGCTACTTGGAAACTAGTTCTGGACAAGGTTAGAAGTAGGCTAGATGGATGGAAGAGAATATTGCTTCCATTTGCAGGTAGGCTTACTCTAATCAAGGTCGTAACATCCTCTTTGCTTGTGTATTATTTACCTTTTTTTCAGACGCCAGTTGGGGTAGCTAGAGAGTTTGAGAAGCTACAGGCCATATTTCTATGGAGTGGGTTTGAATTAAAGAGAAAACTTCATATGGTAAAGTGGAAGGAAATTACAAAAAGGGTGGAGCAAAGTGGGCTTGGCATTAGGAGAGTGAGAGTGGAAAATGACAATTTATTAATCAAGTGGTGGTGGAGATTTGGACTTGAAAAAAGAGGCTTTGTGGGGAAAGGTCATCTGTAGCAAGTATAGTTTGAATTTGGGCATTTGGGTTCCATCATTTAGTCTAAGCACTAGCCATTCTAACATGTGGAAAGGAATCATCTCCATTGCAGAAATTAGAAGCAGCCTATTAGAGTTTTTTTTTTTTTTTTTTGAGTAATCTATGTATAAAACTTGGGGATGGAGTTAAAATTAAATTTTGGAAAGACAAATGGTGTTTGAAGGATGATTTTCCTAGTCTATACTGATTGGTTATTGACAAAGATGAATCATTGAGATCAATGTATAAGAAAAAAGATGGATCAGGTAATTGGATCCTTAACTTCAGAAGAAAGCTGTATGATTGGGATTATGGAGAGGTCACTAGACTCGCTGATCTTCTTTTGGCTGCTCCTAGCATCAGTGTAGAGTAGTTTGATAGACTATCTTAGGTTGCTTCGATCTTGGGTGTTTTTTCTGTGTCCTCTACTTACAAATGTATTGAAGACACTTTTGGTCCTCCTCTCTTAACCAATAAACTTGTGTGGATCAAGTATCTTCCTCCTAAAGTTCAATTCTTCTGTTGGTTATCTTGGAAAAACAAAGTCATAACAATAGTTTTCCTCCAAAAGGTTGGTGTTCTTCAAGGTAATGTATCAACATTTTGTGTTTTTTTGTAAAAATGATAATGAGTCAACGAACCATTTACTATTGTTTTTCCTCTTTACTTGGAGATTGTGGTCTACTATGTTAAGTTGGTGGGATTTTCAAAGGGCTCTACTAGGTTCAATTGATATCTTACTTTCATGGTGGAATGGAGTTAGGCTCAACGAAAGGGAGAGGAAGATTTGGAGGGTTCTATCTCTAGCTGTTTTGTCGTCCTTATGGAAACATAGGAATGATTGTGTGTTCAATGCTTCTACCCCAAATTTACTAGAGTTGTGTGAGTTGGCTAAGATCAGAATTGCACTTTGGTTGCTACCAAGCTTTAAGAAGTATCATCTTACAGTTCATGATTTCTTATTCAATTTGAGGCAAGTCAAATTTTGTCTCAGAAGTAGTGAAATGCATTGGTTTGGTGGCTAAAAGGGCTGTTTTGCTGTATATGACACCCAGCATTTAAGTTACCTTATCATACATGATCACTTGGGTGCAACCAATATAGAAGAGAGAGAAAAAAAAAGTCTATAATAATATTATCAAAATATCATAACTATTTCTTCTCAATTGAACTATTCCAATAATTACATCATGTATCTTTTTACATCGATCAACAAAACATAATAGTTTAGAAGACAAGAGATAACGTGAAGGTAAATCCAAAAGGTAAACTTCTTTCAAGGATTGTCCTTCATTACACAAAAAAGGAATCTAAGTTCCCAAACAGTGGAATCTAAGTTCCCAAACAAGAATAGCTTGATGTTTGACATAAAACAACAAAAGAGAGCTTTCGTGCCCCGTCCAAAATCCTTCCTCAAGCCAATCACTTAGGTGACGCATCCACATCGTTTCCTGAAAGATGGTCAGTTTTGGGGTGAGCTAATACTCAATAGGAAATACATTTAACAAGTTATATAAATAATTGAGATGCATATGGTCATGCCATACACTTGTAAGATCAAAATTCATATTTTCTCTGTTAGAACCCAAATGTTCAATGCATGATTTCTATTCCATGTCTCCTCCACAACAGGGGGTGGTAAATACACTATGACATCCCAAGTAAGAGCCGTAAAGTCAAACATACATATATAGATTTTACATACTGAAAATATTCCCACATTTGCCAGCTCTAATAATGGTGGGGCAATGGGCACCCAAAACCTTCCCCTTTCCACTTTTGCTAACTTTAAAAATGATAGGCTTGTGGACACCCAAAATCAAGTTTTTTCACATTTGCCGACTCTGTAAATGGCAGGCTTGTGGACACCCAAAATCAAGTTTTTTCACATTTGCCGACTCTGTAAATGGCAGGCTTGTGGACACCCAAAATCAAGTTTTTCCACATTCACCGACACTATAAACAACAGGTTCATGGACACCCAAAAACCTTTTTCACATTCGTCCTACGATATGCACAAACAGGGCAATTGGGTACCTTGACTCCCCCGTGCGAGTACCAAATACAACACACAACTCAATTCGTAAACCCCACTCAATTACCCGAACTCATAAGCTATTTACCCACTTTGACATTATCCAACACCTTCAAGGTGGTTAAATCACATAATGCATGAGATTTCAAATAAATTTTTCCTAACGTTTGTTCAATCCGCAACAACATTAATAATAATATTTATCACATAATAAATTCCTCAATTTCACAAATTCACCACCTCCAAATCTCAAGGATTTATGTCCACAAGTTATCAAAAGTCCATATCTCAATGCAAAAGTAAACTCAACACACTCAATTCCACCATTTAAGAGTCAATTGAACAAAAACCCCTTTATCAATTCAATTGGAAAACTAGGGTTTAATAAAAATTCAAGGCTTTTCTCCCATTAGCATATAAAAAGTAATAGTCACAATTCTAACAATAATCAAGAAGGTTATGCATAAAATAAAAAAAAAAAATTTAAAACATGAGAAAAACCTCTTTTTATTCAACAAACACTACTTTATATCACAACACCATCTCATACATTACAATAACTATATAACGGCGGGGCAATGGGCACCCAAAACCTTCCCCTTTCCACTTTTGCCGACTCTAAAAATGATAAGCTTGTGGACACCCAAAATCAAGTTTTTTCACACTTGCCGACTCTGTAAATGGTAGGCTTGTGGACACCCAAAATCAAGTTTTTCCACATTCGCTGTCACTATAAACGACAGGCTCGTGGACACCTAAGAACCTTTTCACATTCGTCCTACGATATGCACAGATAGGGCAATTGGGTACCTTGACTCCCCATGCGGGTACCAAATACAACACACAACTCAATTCGTAAACCCCACTCATTACCCGAACTCATAAGCTATTTACCCACTTTGACATTATCCAACACCTTCAAGGTGGTTAAATCACATAATGCATGAGGTTTCAAATAAATTTTCCCTAACGTTTGTTCCATCCACAAAAACATTAATAATAATATTTATCACATAATAAATTCCTCAATTTCACAAATTCACCACCTCCAAATCTCAAGGATTTATGTCCACAAGTTATCAAAAGTCCATATCTCAATGCAAAAGTAAACTCAACACACTCAATTCCACCATTTAAGAGTCAATTGAACAAAAACCCCTTTATCAATTCAATTGGAAAACTAGGGTTTAATAAAAATTCAAGGCTTTTCTCCCATTAGCATATAAAAAGTAATAGTCACAATTCTAACAATAATCAAGAAGGTTATGCATAAAATAAAAAAAAAAAATTTAAAACATGAGAAAAACCTCTTTTTATTCAACAAACACTACTTTATATCACAACACCATCTCATACATTACAATAACTATGAAACTATCACATATATATCTCAAATCATAAATATACGAAGTTAAAAGTATCCCTACCTCAAGATTGGAGATAAATGATGAAAACCCAACTTCAAGCTTCAAGAAATGAGAAAACGATCGGTAATGCTTTTGATCTAAGCTAGTTCTTCAACCCATATAAAGTGGATTTTGGTAGAAATCAAGGGAAATCAAGGTTTTAGGGCTAGGGTTTCGGAGTAACGGTACTAGTGGGAGAGAAGAGTTAGAAAGAGTGAGAAAAAAGAGTTTTTGTTCGACCTTTAAGTGAACTGCCCTGACCAGACCACTCGAGTGAACTTTCATTCGCTCGAGCGAAGTGTCGAAATACAAAGGTACCGCTCGAGCGGTAAATGCGAGGTCTCGAAAGTTTTGCAGAGCTAGAGTGAAAATACTGGGAGCTCGAATTTTATGCTCGAGCGACCTTTCCTTCGCTCAAGCGGACTCGCCTTCAAACTTACGAGATACTGGGAACTACAAATATTCGCTTAAGCGACTGAATGACCACTCGAGCGGTCACCCAAAATCAGCTGTTACAATGTGGAGTACTTTGATTATTGTGGAGTGGTGTTTTTTCTTTTCTTTTTGCCATGGTGGCAGCTTTTTCGCTTGTTGGTTTCTCACCAACTTTGTGGTGCTAGTAGATGATTGTGAGCTCTCCGGTGCTAGCCTAGATAGGATCGTTGTATCTTTGCTATAACCCTTTGCCTTTATTGTTTAATGTCATTGTATTAAAGCTTGATTATCATCAATAAAGTTGTTTTTTTACTGTTTCAAAAAAAGATAATGTGAGTATTTGGTTAGGATGAAATAAAAAGATAGGATAAAGAAAGTGAGATATTATATTTGGTTAGGATGAAATAAAATGTATAATTAATTTTTCTAATTAGAGAAAATGGAAAAAAAAAAAATTGAAAGGCCCTAATCCTGTAATACCTTGATATCCTATGGTACTATTTAATTCTCATTTTCCTCTATTTAATTGTCATATATCAATATCAAAATTATATAGAGTTTATAATTATGTACAACAAATGCTAGACTAAATTAAGTGCATGACTCCATGTTCCCAAACACCAATCCCATAATCATTATTTTGTTTTCAAACACTAGATAAAACACGAAAATTATTAATTAGTTGTGAAATATTATGTAATATTATTCACGTGATGCTATGTAACTGAAAATTTTACGGATAGTAAAATCTTAACCTATATTTGTTCAGTAGTTAAGGGGGAAAAAATTAGGGCGCTCTGGCCAAAAGTCCAAAATTGAATTTTCATTAGCAAGGGATCTAGGTCCTAATTTTCTTTGTCCATAAGGACAAGCTTGTTCAAAATCACCACACTACCCAAGTATATATATGATATACACGTGAATCAAAAGCCAAACCCTATGTTCTCTCTCTCTCTCTCTCTCTCTCTCTCTCTAAAACAAACTCCAACGACGCCTCTCCTCTATCCATTGCCACCAGAACCACCGCCTCCTTCTCCCACTCACTGGCGGTGTCGTTACTACTTTCTCAGAACCAAAACCAGAACCACTGGCACTTCTACTAGAACCAGATCTGCGCTTCCCTCAGAACCAAAATCACCATCCATCGCCACCAGATCTATGATTCACCCTATGGATCTAAGAGAATCAAATCTTCTCCTTCTACTGCCACCAGAACCACCCCTTTCTTATTTTCTCTCTCTTATTTATCTTTTCTCCTATCACCAGTGATACTCTCGAAGACTAAGTGAAGACAGATTTAGTGCCTCTCTCCCTCCTCTAGCTTCGTCAAGCTCCAGATCTGAACGATTTTGAGGAACTTTGATATTTTCTCTCTCTCTCTCTCTCTCTCTCTCTCTCTATATATATATATATTGTATTACCCTAATCTTCAAAACCCGAAGCTGAAGGCTTTTAGGAACATTCCTAGTGTTGAGATCGTTAATGTTGAGTGTCTCAATTTTCTCAAGCTCACACCTGGCGGTCACCTTGGACGTTTAGTTATCTGGAGTAAATCAGCTTTTGAGAAGTTTGATTCAATCTATGAATCATTCAAAAAGCTATAAGGGGTATGTGTTGCCTAGAGCAGAGATGGTAAATGCAGATTTGACTAGGATTATTAACTCAGATGAGGTTTAAACTGTGGTGAGACAGATCAAAAAATAGGTGAAGAGGGCTTTAATAAAAAAGAATCCTCTGAAGATTTTGAACACCATGTTGATTGCGGAACCACCAAGACCTACGTTGACCCTAAGGTCTCTCTCTCTCTCTCTCTCTCTCTCTCTCTCTCTCTCTCTCTCTCTATGTATTTGATTTGTGATTTAGGGTTCTAGGTTTTGAGTTTGATTGTGTGATCTAGGTTTGTGTTTGTTACTTGCAGACATTGTGCAATGCATGTGGGATCAAAAGCAAGAAGAAGAAAAGGGGCTTCTAGGTCTGAACAAAGGCTCAATAGAGCATAAGAAGCCCTAGACTGAAACCCTAAGTTGTACATAGACCTGAGTTGAAACCATATATTAAAACTCTAGGTTTATTTTTTATTTTATTTTTTTTACACTTTTTTTTTTTTTTTTTTTGCTATTGTAATGTTGTGATTAGTGGCTTAAGATTCTACATTTTTTTATTTTTTTGTAGTTATTAGTTAATGATGATGATATGTTGTTGTTGATGATAAAACATATTGCGATCCATACATTTGGTTTGAACAAATAGTTAATGGTTTTTCAGCAAGGAAAGATCAATCGGAATTGTTGAATTGAACAGATGGATAGTAAGAAGAGATATCAATTTTAACAGATAGATTTGTTGTTGTTGTTGTTGTTATTGTTGTTGTTGTTGTTAGATTTTCAACAGATAGTTTTTTTTTGTTGTTGCTGTTGTTAGGTTTTCAACAGATAGATTTGTTATTGTTATTGAACAGATAATAAAATTGTGATAGATAGATTTAGATAGATAAATGAAAAAATTAAACAGATAATAAAATTTGGACAAATAAAGAAAAAAAATTGAACCAATAGTCAAAAATTTGAACAGATAGATATATATTTTGAGCAAATAGGAAAAAAAGAATAGATAGGGAAAAAATTCAACAAATGGATATGTATTTGAATAAATAGAAAAAAAAATGAACATATAGATATAAATTTAAATAGATAGATATAAATTTGAACATATAGTCAAAAAAAAGTCAAACAGACAAAAAAAGTCAACAGATAAATTCAGATGCAAAATTGAAAACAAAATATCCTCCAAAACCAATAAAAACAATTTTCACCAAACTATTTTAGAAATGGCGGACCTATCACCAATAAAAACTATTCACTAGACCTATTGTCTTATACTCTTCTTAGATTGGATTTAATATCAATTTTCTCAAAAAAAATTACCTAGTGTCAAGGCCAGCTTTGGAGCAAAGCCCACAAAGCAGTTACTTTGGGGCCCCCAAAAATGCCCAAATAAAGGCCCCAAAACTATAATAAGTATTGTACTGGTCTTAAAAATAAATAAATAAATAAGCTCATTTGAGTTAGAAAGATCTAAAGTTTGTTATAAGAAGAGACTCAATCTGAATAAAAATACCCAAAATTTTGAGGCCCTAATTTATATTTTAAATATATTTGAGATATAATTACAAACATGTAATAAAACCAAAGTTTTTAACTTGCCATTTGGTTTCTATCAGCAATAAGAATTAGAAGTATTCATCTATTTTATTATTTTTTTAACTAATTGAAGAATATCATATTTCTCAAAAAATTTTATATATTGATGATTTTTTTTCTATTTTTTTTTTAATTATTTGTTCAACTATGATGGAAAGTCTCATATAAAATTGGGTTTCAAGATACAAACTCCATAATAGAGATGAATTCTTGTTTTTGTTGGACTAAATATTTATTTGATCATTGATTATATATATTATCTATTACGATTACATATTTTTATTATTCTTTATGTTTCTTTTTATTGATTATTTGATTTGTAATGATAAAGGATTAAGTTAGCATTATAACAATATTAATAATTTTTGATCAACTATATCAAACATGTCACTATTCCTAGAAAGTATAATTTTGATAAAAAAAAAAAAAAGGAAGAGAAAAAGAAAAGAAAAGAAAAGAAAAGAAACAATGAAAAGAAGACTTAGTCTACTTTTTATTTGTACTCCAGCTTATATTTTAGTCGTTTTTATTATTGGAAACTTTGTTATTTATTTAAGTTGTTTAGCACTATTAAATGCAAAAATTTAAAACAAAATTTGATACATTATCTTTTGATCAAAACCATTTTTTTTTAATACATATGAAATTCCATATTTGGCATTTGCTTTGAACCCAAAAAAGTCCGAGCTGATGTTGCCTAGTTGTTGGCCATATATTTTGTATTAGCCAATCACAGCTTGACACGTAGTCCATTAGGGGTAACTTGATGAATTAGTAAAAGTCTCCAGTCATCAAAGGACACGTGGCAAATCATATCAATGGCAGTAGATCTGCGAAGTACTAGAACAAATAAAAGAAGCAAGGTGACGTGACTAAGATTTAAATTCAAATTTAGGAGGGAAACCCAACTGTAAGAAATGGCTTAGTGAAGGCAAGATGCTAGGAGCCATGTCCCATGATCATGGAGGTTACTTCGATAGTTATCATTCACTTCGACAGTTATCAACCACTTCGACGGTTATTACCAAAGCCTATAAATAGAGGAGAAAGTTAATAGTGGAGGGGAGGCAGAACGAGATCCAAAGACCAGTTTATTTACTTCATATTTTTCCTTCCAGTTCTTTACTTTCATGCACTGTAATTCAATTTCTTAAGAGTATTTCTAAGTTAGTCTATTCATTGTTGTAATTCCCTTTGAAGTTGTGGAAGTGTGAAAGTACTATTGTAAACATTCGTTCACTTAATGAAATTTAAATTCTAACACTGTTCTCTCCTTTCTTCTTTTACTTTTTGATTAATTCTTTTGAGTTTTCTCCTAAAACAAGCCACCGGCAAAAGTTCTCTTCATTGAGGTTAAAAGAACTTCGAAGCAATTGTCTAATTAATTGGTTGGCATTTACTATTCCTATAAGAACTTATTAATCCTTACTGGCATGCTTTAATTACATTTCTAACCTTCGAAAGCGAATAAAGCCAACATATATTTTTGGCACACCCAATGGAACCCCATTATAATGGCTAGACGTAGGAGACAAGGAGAAAATAAATGCCAAGAAGAAGGTGTAGAAGGAGATCTAGAAGCACATAACCCAGAGGCTAATGTGGTATTACATCCTATGGATGTGCTTGCTTCAAGTGATCCTACACAATTGGTCGAACAAACCAGCACTTCAAGATATGCAACGCACGTCCAAGATGTTGGACAGAGCCATGAAACTAGACCTTCAATTGTTCCATCTACCCAACAAGTGAATCCATGGGAAAGATTGGTTGATGTTATAGGACAATAATTAATGCACACAATAGAAAGATGGGCAACTTTCTTTTTAGATTAAATGAGCTTCTATCAACCACCTATCATAAAACAGACTGAAGAAAATATAAACTTACTTCAGCAAAGATTGGCTTGAGATAAATAGCCTATGCAAAGTAATGGACAAACTAGTGGTCAAACTAATAATCAAAACCATGAAAGACCATCATCTATGCCTCAATCATGGTATGAAGCTCCTCTTAGACCACTGATAAGTCAAAGCATACCTTTGACTACCAGCAAAACCATACACATTGGTGGGACCGGGCTGACACAAGGAAATGGCATTCGAGTGTTTTCAAATCCTATGTTTGAACCCATGCCCGGCACTCTGGTGTTCACTAATCCTGTGTTCGAACTTACACCCGAGGGATTGAAGGGAATTCCTACAATTAGAAGTGAAACAACACTTGTTCCTCCTCTAGTAGTTCCCTTCGCAACGCCTTTTGTGGGACAAATGCATGCTCCAAGGGGGCAATCATACCCTCAACATCAACTACCACAACAGGGATAGCCCATTCCCTAGGGACAACCAGTCCATAATGTGCCTTTACATGGACTAAAAGGGCCTCAAGCATAAGGAGTTCTTCCAAACCCTATGTTTGCTCCTCCAATAGTGGCCCAACCAATACAAAACATTGTACCTAGGGACCAAATTGATGACATTATTAGAGAAATTTGTAGACCTATGGCCCGAGGGGTCCAGATCCCTGTCTACAGAAAACCTTACCCATAATGGATAGATAGGTTACATAAATACCCAAAGGGGTATAAGATACCAGACTTTGCCCTCTTCTATGTGAATGGGAACCAATCAACTGTTGAACATATTGCCAGATTTACAAGGCAATGTAATGAGTTCACCAACAATGACTACATGAAGTTGAGGCTCTTTCCAAATTCTTTAATTAAGGCAGTCTTTGTATGGTATACATACCCTACACCTGGTTCTATCCAGACCTAGCAACAAATGGAAGAAGTGTTTTATGCCCAGTTTTTTTTCAAACAGAGCCTAAAGTATCTATGGAAGACTTGGCAAGGTTAAGCCAAAGGCCTGATGAGAAGGCTTCTCAATTCATTGCCAGATTTAAAATAGCACAAAACAAATGTAGGGTCATATTACCTGAACCTGAATTTGTGAGGTTGGCCCAAAATGGGCTAGAGTTTAGGTTTCGAAAAAAGTTTGACTCAACAGAGTTTTGAGACCTAGTAGAATTAACTTATCAGGTCACTAGATATGAGACTCTTCTTAAAGAAAAGCAAGATTGTGGTAATGCATCTTATAGGACCTATTACAGGTAAGGCTATGCAAAATACTGCCCAATTCGCTAAAACCACACCGATCTGCATCAATCTGCACCGCTCTAACTGCTAACCGCAATTTAAACTTTAAAATTTATAATCTGCCAATCGAAACACTCCGCTCCACTATAGTTAATACATATATATCTTTTAACTTCCAATGAAATATCAATGTGAAAATAAGTGTGAGAGAGATTTAAGATATGAAATTTATTACAAATTAGTGGTTATATATATGAAACATATTATGTAAAATTACTTTGTGTTATATATCTAAAACATATTATACAAATTAATGTTATATATTATGCAAATATATGATAATTAGTTAGAATATTCTTTAATCCGCCAATCCATCAAAAACTGCCCAAACCACAATTTGTTAATCCGCTAACTCGCCATTCGGTTTGTAATTTTACTCTCAAACCGCCCGAACCACACCGCACACACCCCTAATTACAGGGACCCTAACTTTGAGATTAATGTAGCAGAGATCATAAGAAAGGAGCCTATAATGCCCCAACCCTTCACATGTCATTGATATTATCCATTTTGGGTCACGCCTGCACGTATTTATTCTTCCCAGTGGGTCACTCATCCCAGAACTACTTCAGCCTAAGTATGCTTAACTGGGGAGTTCTACTAGGGATTTCACCACCCGGGAAAATACCTCGATTCCCGGTGTAGGACACCGAAACCTTACAATCCACCCCCCTTAAGGCTATACGTCCCTGTGCAGTAGCCTGCCAACTCACAAACCCGCCCACATACACCGAGAGACTACAAGGGCCCACACTCATCACTATCTTGCTACTAAGTAAATAGGACTTAAGTTTTTGGGTAATGTTGGTTGACCCACAGGTTACTTAGGCTAGCAAGTAGTGGGGCGTTACAAATGGTATTAGAGCTAACTCTCCAAAGTACCAATTGTAGGCCCCAAGTGTCTCTCGGTGCATGTGGGCGGGCTTATGAGTTGGCAAGCTACTACACGAGAACATGCAACCTTAAGGAGGATGGATTGTAAGGTCCTAGTGTCCCACATCGAGAATGGAAGGGGAATTCCTAGGCTATAAAAGTAAAAACCTAAACCCTTATATAGTATCGAGGCCTTTTCTCAGGTGGTGAGATCCTTAGCAGAACTCCCCAATTAAGCGTGCTTAGGCTGGAGTAGTTCTGGGATGGGTGACCCATTGGGAAAAATAAATCCGTGCAGGCATGGCCCAAAGTGGACAATATCGATGACGTATGAAAGGTTGGGGTGTTACAAATGGTATCAAAGCCGACTCTTTGGAGTACCGAGTGTAGGCCCCTAGCGTCTCTTGATGCATGTGGGCGGCTTGTGAGCTGGCAGGCTACTGCACAAGAACGTGCAGCCCTAAGGGGGGTGGATTGTAAGATTCTGGTGTCCCACATCGGGAATGGAGGGGGAGTTCATGGGCTATAAAAGTGAAAACCTAGACCCTTATATAGCATCGAGGCCTTTTCCCGGGTGGTGAGATCCTTAGCAGAACTCCCCAGTTAAGCGTGCTTAGATTGGAGTAGTTCTGGGATAAGTGACCCACTAGGAAAAAAAATCCGTGCGAGCATGGCTCAAAGCGGAAAATATCGATGACATGTGAAGGGTTAAGGCGTTACAGAGCCTATGACCTGCGAAGCATTAATTCAAAAGGATACTACTATTGATCATCAATTTAAAAAAAAAGACCTACAAAGGGAATATTCTTTTGTTGTATCAAAAGCAGATGAAATATTCAACCATTTACTAGCAGCACAGTTTCTAAAATTGTCTAAAGGAGTTAAAATCTCAACTTCAGAAGAAATTAGAGGAAAAATGTACTATAAATGGCATAACTCTTGGTCTCACTTAACTAAAAACTGTATTGTTTTTCGAGACAAGATTTGTCACGACCCAAACCTGCCCCTGTAGGTTTAGCATTGCAACCGGCCAGTAATCCGTGGATTACCAAAGGCCTCTTAACAGATAAGCACATTATAAGGGGCTACGAAAGCAATTATACAAAATGGACAAGGTCTACTGAGCTGTGATAATATCCATGGGACAAAAGATTTCAAAACTTGCATATACATAAGCGTGTCGGTCGAAGGACATCAATATTTACAAAACACTTACAAAAGTGTAATTCCCAGGACTCGACTTTACAAAACAGACAGAGACTAGCATAAGTACAAAAACAGCCATGTAACTAGATTTCGATCGGAACCTCCTCGGGAGGCACAATGGTTGGCTGACAAAAACAGAAATGAAGGCCGTCAACTCTGGCCCTGATCACGCGCCGGCTCACCTACATACATAATATAAACTGTAATTGAAAGCTTAGTGAACAATAACAGAGTAAAGGGGTTTCAATGAATGAGTCCGTACAGATTTAGAAATCATAATTCAGTTTCGTATTAAATTCATAATTTGTCCAGATCATATACAGAAATCATGAGGTATGCTTAAGTATACGTGATACATCCGTTAGCATTAACAGAGCAGATACAGAACAGATGCAGACACGTGAGGGTTACGAATAACTAGTTCCATAAAGGAACCTCCGGATCCGGGTAACAGAGAATAAACACGCTGAGCCCCATGATGGAGCCTCCGGTACGGGTAACAGAGTGCAGACATATTAAGTTCCATGATGGAACCTCCGATACCAGGTAACAGCCAACAGATATCACATGATGCTAAGGATGTCACGAATACATATTAGAAATTGGACAATCATTCATTGTACAAAACATATCGTTTCAGAAAACAAATCTTAATTCATCACACAGAAAATAAGTAAAGTTGAACATAGCTTTACTATGTTATTACTCACAGTTGGCCTTGAGACAAATAGACAGAGCAGATTGGTCAAACGGTGTGCGGCACGTGACCTACATAACACATAACAGGCATACACTTGAAACACACGTTCTAATTGTACATAACTTACTTCGTTGGCTCTTAGTGTGTTTCTAACATTTAATCCTCAGTATGGAATCTTAAACATGGCCTAGGAATGCCTAGGATGGAATGAGGATGCAAGAATACATTGGAAAACATTTCTTGAAACTTGCTGAAAATAAGGTCCATGCTCGAGCGTGGCTTTCCTCGCTCGAGCGGACATGCAAACAATGAGGCTCCGCTCGAGCGTGACTTTCCCCGCTCAAGCAGACTGTAAACTCTTGAAAAAGTACTAGTTGCATGTTTTTCACGCTCGAAGAACGCTCGACCTACACACGAGCGTAGATTCTCTCGCTCAAGCGAACTGCAAAACACAAGAACTTCTGGGTATATATTTCACGCTCGAGCGTAAACCTCAATGCTCGAGAGGAGGTGTATGTACTCAGAGTGCACACTCGAGCGTAAAGTTCCCCGCTCAAGCGTGGATCAAATTTCTGGAAATTCCAAATATGATCCCCAAGCTCAAACTCAACACCAAATGCATCAAATTCAATTTTCTGGGCCCAAAACTTTGGAAAACACTTAGAGACTCATAAAACAACATGTTTAAAGCATCATAACAAGAAATCATGGCCCAAAAGTATGCCAATTGTGCAACATTCAACTTGAAACTTGAAATTAATCCATGTACATGACTTGTATGCAATCCTTTGAACTCAAGTCTTCCAAAACATGACCAAATGCAATGTTCAACCCAAAAACATGATCAACTATGACCATATGACATGGAACATGAAGAATTTCTAAAACAAAGCTTGGATTATGACATGCATGCAAGGATTCTTTAGAAAGACAACCTCAAATGCTACGAATGACACATGCATGTATGTATTGAGCTTCAATTCTCCAATCTTAGCTTAATTGACCACCTAAATTTCTTGAGTTCATTTACTTAATGCCTTAAATACAAAGTTTAAGAGTATAGTTCTTAGCTAAGGTTGATTTCAAGTGTGATCCTAACCCAAAGCTTCAAATTATCTTCAATCTCCTAGCCAATTCCCCTTTGTGAAATCAATTCTTGAACCTAGGGAAAAATACAGGAGAGATGAAATCAATACTCAACCCTTAGCATTTTTAACATGAGAACTCAGTAATAAAAGATCTGAAAACATTACTTAGAACCCTTAGAAACATGTATTGAAAAAAAGGGAAAATGAAAAAGAAGGTTGTGTTTGTGGCTTACCTACTAAGCTTGCACAAGAAAGCTCTATTCTTCCTCATTCTTCTCTTCTAGGCTTCTCTCTCTTGCTCTCCTCCTCTCTCTAACCGAATGTGTGTGTGTGGTGTGGTGTTTTTGGTGCTTGCCAAGCTTAGGGGAGGTTGGTATTTATAGGCAAATTTTGGGGTAAAATGTCCTAAAAGCCCATTAGTTCGAAATGGATGGGAAGGTTAGGATTTGTTTGAAATTTTAAAGGAATTTGGGATGATTTGGGAGGCTTACTCAAGATTAGGTTAATACTAGTTAGAATGGAACTAGTTTTGAGATTTGCATCCTAGGTCTAGGCACTAGGTTGTGTTTTTTTCTAGAATCTCATGATGATATATCTTGAAAATTTGGCCCCTCTCTTCTTCCTAGGGTGGCTAGCCTTGGGGAGTGTGATGGAGTTATTATTTTATTAGTTTTGGTCCTAGGGCACACTCTTCAAGGTGTATATATATATATCTTACAAGATTGATGGTACTTCAAGGTACAAGGTACAAGTACTAGTTTTGGGTAAGTTTTGAATTTTAAAGAAAAGTGAGGTCTTGGAGTTAAATACATGTAACTTAAGTAGAATTAAATTAGTTTAGGGAACCTAATCGGGCTAGGGTAATTCTTGTTTCGATAAAAATAAAATAGTAATGATAACCGATAAGATTCGAATAAATTCAAGTAACCGAGGGGCTTTAAGAAAATAATTCAACATTAGGGAATTCATATTTCATGGGCTTCACAACCTATCCCCCTTAAAACAATTTCATCCTCGAAATTCAACTACATACTGCCTTCGAAAAGCTCGAGGTAGTTTGCCTTCACCCAATCCTGGCGTTCCCAAGTAGATTCCTCAACTCCCCAATGATGCCATAGCACTTTCACCAAGTGAACCGTCTTGCCTCTAAGGTTCTTTTCTCGACAATCCTGTATTGCTACCGGTCCTTCTTTAAACGTAATATCTTTGTCAAGACTAATCTCTTCCCATTTGAGGACGTGTGTCGGGTCAGGCAATGTATTTTCTCAACATAGATACATGGAAGACGTATATCCCTGCTAACTGCGGGGGTAGAGCTAGTCTATATGCTACTTTGTCTACTCTTTCCAATACCTCAAAAGGTCCAATATATCGTGGCGACAGCTTCCCCTTTCTCCCAAAACGTACGACTCCACACCTGGGTTGCACCTTTAGAAACACGTGGCTGTCTACTTCAAACATCAATGGTCTTCTCCTCCTGTCTGCATAATTCTTTTGACGGTCTTGGGCAGTCTTTAACCATTGTCAGATCAATTTGACCTTCTCAGTAATTTCTAGAACAAGTTCGGGTCCTATCAGATTTGCATCACCCACTTCCGTTCAACAAATCGGCGATCTACAAGGTCGTCCGTATAATGCTTCAAAAGGCGCCATACCGATGCTAGCTTGAAAGCTGTTGTTGTAGGCGAATTCAACTAGAGGTAGGTGTCGTTCCCAACTTCCTTGGAAATCCTCTTAGCATATCTTCGAGTGTCTGGATAGTGCGCTCAGATTGTCCATCTGTCTGTGGGTGAAAGGCGGTGCTAAAACATAACTCAGTACCAAGAGCTTCCTGTAGGCTCCCTTAAAACCGAGAGGTGAATCGTGGATCATGACCTGACACAATAGACACCGGAATTCCATGTAGTCGAATGATCTCCCCAATGTAGAGTCTGCACATAGACTCTAAAGTGTCGGTCATCTTATAGGGTAAGAAATGCGCTGACTTGGTGAGGCGGTCCACTATTACCCATATAGCATCGTGCCCTCTAGGTGACTTAGGCAACCCCGTCACAAAATCCATCATCACGTACTCCCACTTCCATTCAGCTATCGGTAGAGGTTGCAACATTCCCCCTGGTTTCTGATGTTCCGCCTTCACTTGTTGGCATGTCAGACATCTTGCTACAAATTTAGCCACTTCCTTCTTCATTCCATTCCACCAATACTGCCTCTTCAAATCTTGGTACATTTTAGTCCCTCCTGGATATACCGCGAATGCAGAATAACGACATTCCTTCAGTACCCTTTCTCTAAGTAACTCATCACTTGGTGCAAACAACCTGCCTTGGTATCTTAAACTCCCATCGAGGTGAATTACCCAATCGGGCATGGGCTCTCTTGATTCCAAACGTCCCTTGATGTAGGCTACCTCTTGATCATGCTTCTGGGCCTCCATGACCTCATCCATCAACTTAGGCATTACTTTCTACGCACTAAGATATGCTTTTGGATCTTGAGATTCTACTTGGATCCTGAACTCATTGAGTGTCTTAACTATATCCCATTCCTTGGTGGAGATCTTAGCCATCATCTCTCTACTCTTGCGACTTAAAGCATCTGCTACTACATTGGCTTTACCGGGGTGATATGAGAGAGTGAACTGGAAATCCTCAAGATACTCCATCCATCGTCTCTGCCTCAAGTTAAGGTCCTTCTATGTGAATAGATCCTTCAGACTCTTGTGATCTGTGAAAATCTCAAATTGTTCCCCATACAGGTAATGTCGCCACTGCTTTAGGGAAAAAACTACGGCTGCTAACTCCAAGTCATGTGTGGGGTAGTTGCGCTCATGAGGTTTCAACTGCCTGGATCCATATGCGACTATCTTTTCATTTTTCATGAGCACGCAACCGAACCCTTCTTTAGACTCATCGCAATACACAGTGTACCCCTCTTCTCTTCCTGGGATGGTCAAAATTGACGCACTAGTTAACCTCTTCTTTAGTCCTTGGAAGGATTTTTTTTTTCTTTTTTGCAAGCTTCGTCCCATTCATATTTTACTCCATTTTTTTTTACGTCAAACGAATCATTGGTTTAGCTAGTTTGGAGAAATCTTGAATGAACCTCCGGTAATAACCGGCCAATCATAAGAAGTTGCGGATTTCTGACACAGTTTTTGGTTGTCTCCAATCTAATACTGTCTCCACCTTGGTTGGATCCACCGCAATCCCATTCTCTGATACCACGTGCCCTAAGAATTTCACTTCATTCAACCAGAACTCATATTTACTCGCCTTGGCATATAGCCGATTATCCCTAAGAACTTGGAGCACAGTCCTTCAATGTTGCTCATGCTCTTCTTCAGACCTTGAGTATACCAAGATGTCATCAATGAACACTACTACAAACTGGTCAAGGTATGGTCTAAAGATCTTATTCATTAGGCTCATGAATACTGTCGGTGCATTGGTTAGTCCGAAAGGCATTGCTACAAACTCATAGTGGCCATATCTAGTATGAAAGGCAATTTTTGGTATATCCTCCTCCTTGACTCGTAGTTGATGGTAACCTAACTTGAGATCGATCTTTGAATAGCACCTTGAGCCTCTCAGTTGGTCAAAAAAGTCATCAATCCTTGGAAGTGGGTATCGGTTCTTAATCGTGACTCAATTGAGTTGGCGATAATCGATGCATAGGCTAAACGACCCATCCTTCTTTTTAACAAACAACATGGGTGCTCCCCATGGCAAAGTACTTGGCCTAATGAATCCTCTCTCGAGCAATTCCTGTAGTTGTGTCTTCAATTCTCGTAGCTCTGCTGGTGCCATGCGATACGGAGCCATGGATATTGGGGTAGTTTCAGGTTGTAGCTCGATGCTAAAGTCTACTTCCCGGGTTGGTGGCAATCCTGGTAATTTCGTAGGAAATTTGCATACTCCCATACTACGCGCGAAAGTTCTATTTCTCCTTGGCCTTCCTCATTTAGAATCAGACTTGCTATCCTACCCGCAAGTTGATCACGCCACTATGTCCTACCTTTCGTTGAAGCCGTGGGGTCTTGTCAATCCCCCTTAAACTGAAAACATGCTACGTTGGATGGATAAGTCATCTCCTTCTTCTGGTAACTATCGATAATTGTTAAGGTATGAGTAACGAATCTATTTTTAAGATGAGGTCAGAGTAGGGTATTGTAGACACCCCATTTTTGACCGACCTTGAGACTCAGACGTCACCAGTTGAGCACTCGGTGATATTGCATATTGTGCTTGTTCAGAAGTTTCAGAGTCTCGGCTGTGAGCCTTGCCTCCGGACTTCCGGACTCTTTTGTGCTTTGCCTCGGTTTGCGAACCAGGCTCCGTTTTCTCTATTTTCTCTTCCCGAAGGGAGGGAGAGGTCTCGTAGATCATCTCTCAGTGGCCGTAGGCTACGTTTCGTGGTCGTAGGCCATTTTGCCTGTTTGGAGCCCGGTTTCCGATTTTTCGGAGCCGTTGGCCGTGTGCCTCGGTTCGGGACCGCTTAACCATCTCTGTTTGCTCCGGTTTGTGGGATACATCTTATTTGCTCCCTTTTGAGGGACACTGTGGTCCGAGAGACCAACTTCGTGATCGAACACCACTCCCGATGCCTAACAGTCAGTTTTCGGGGCCCCCAGACTGCGCGTTTCGGCCCCCGAACCTTCATTTTGCATCGGTTTTGGTTCATTTTTGGCAGGGACCTCTGTTTCATTGCTAGGAAGGTCATAGAAGGATGGGAGGCCAGTAATTGTTCTGTCAGCCAACTTTATCCCTTCATCGCCCTCCGTCGCCCGATTTTGCTCACTTCAAAGCCAATGTTGACCACCCTTGGGCCATTTTCTTGCACCCTAAACCCCATATTTGTGATGTGCACATCTGGGAGGCCACCAATATTTGGTGGCCGGCCAGTAATTCCTTTTGACTCTTTTGAACCCCTCCTAAAAGTGGGTTGTTCTCTCTCTTGGTTCACTTTCTCCAGTTTTTGACCACAAGGTTGTGTTGTGCACACATGGGAGGCCCTCTTTCTGTGATGGCCGGCCATTAATTCTCATTGACCGTTTTGACCCTTGGCCGGCCGGCCATGGGGAAAGCCGGCCGACCACCTGCAACCTCAATAACCGGCTGGCCATGCTCCTTGCTGCAGGCACATTCCAAATATGCATCTCTTTTCCCCCCAGATTGTGTATCCGGGGGGGTGCATTTTTGGAGGGAAACTTGATTCATTTCCCTCCATTTTCCCCTCTTTCTCCCCCCTTTTTGCCTATATAACAGCAGTTCCAGCTCTGTTATTAGGGTTACAAAAAATTCCCCCAAGCCTCTTGCCTTGTATCTCTCCCTCTACACTTCCAAGCTCCAAACTCTCAAGTCCTACACTCATTTCCACACCACCACCAAGCACCACACCACCATCATCCATTCCAGCAGCTTCAGGGCCATTTTCAGAGCTAAGGAGCCACCAAACTCAAGCCAAGAGTTTCCAAAAGATTGGTCTTCAAGGGTAAGCTCTATTTCCCTCCTTTTGGTCCATATTTTGCATGCTTTCTAGGCCATACTTTCTTACTGTTTTGGGCTCCGACCCTAACTGGAGTTAGGTTTATTTTGAGCTATTTTTCATATTTGTTTAAGGGCCTCTCACTGTTTGAGGCCTCCTTGTTGCACTTGCTTCATTACCTCTCTTGTATGCCATTTTCTTGTGTAGTATTTTTGGCCTATGTGTAAATTGTTTTGAGGCATGTCATAAACTTTAAAGTAGCTTATTTTGAGCCCTTATTCAATGTTGTTGAAGGGCTCATCACTGTTTGAAGCTTCTATCTTCCACTTGCCTTTATATCCCTTTTTTTTGGCTCCATTTTTGCATGATTTATTAGCCTCTTGTGCTTCTGTTTTTGGACTCTGGTACAAACTGAAAAAAGCCTTATTTTGACCCCCTATTCATGTTTCATTAAGGGTATTTTACTGTTTGAGGCATCCTTTTTGTACTTTGTGTTATAGCTCTCTTTTTGGCCTTGTTTTGCATAGTATTTTGAGCATGCTTGTGTACTGTTTTTGGCTCGGTAATAAACTGTAAAAGGTCATATTTTGGGTCCCTCTTCAACATTGTTGAAGGGCCCTCATATGTTTGGGGCCATCAGCTGTGACTTGCTTCTTTATCTCACATTTAGGGCCATTTTTGCGCATCGGTTTAGCCCTATTTGTGTTTGCTGTTTGGCCTTTCTTAAAACTGTAAACATGCTTTTTTTAGCGCTTCATTGAATATGTCTTCACATGTCATGATCAAATAATGCATTCTTGATGTAGCTACAAGTCATTTCATGTGCTTAATCTTGCATTTCAGGACCATTTCATGCATCGGGTGCTATATTGTCATGATTCGGGGCTGTTTCGGGTCATGTTTCGCTTCTGAAAATTTGCATGTTTGCATATCATATTTCATGCCTTGCCATGTCTTGTTAGAGTGGCATTTGGGTGCCTTAGGGTCGATCCTCGGTTTGCGTGCATGCGTGCACGCATCTCGAGTGTCTCATTTTCATCTCATGGCCTCCTATGTGTGTGTGGCTGAGGTTCACTCATGTTGGTGTAAGTCCATTATGCATTGTGTATGCCATTTCATTTCATAGCATTGTGTATGCTAGGTTGTATGTTAGCGCATTGTGTATGCCATGTTACCTCGTGCATCGTGTATGTCATTTCATAGCATCATGCATATTAGGTTGTATCTTAGTTGCATTCATGCATGTCATGCATATTGCATTGTGTTTGGGATAGGAGTCAGCCCGAGCACGGGAAACGAGGAACGTTTCGTACTTCGAGTGACGGAACGTATCTCAATTTCCAGTCACCGACACTCCGGACTATCCATGATGGAGTCTTGGTCTCGTTGTGTTTTCATGTGCATTCATTCCATATTGAGTTGTGCAATTCGACTCCTCGGCCATCATGCATCGAGATGCGTGATTGATGGCACGAGGATCGAGGCATGCATACATATGTAAAAATACATTGCTATGCCCCTTTCCTGCTCTCTGTTGCAGCAAATCAAGAATTAGCAACCTTCCGGAGCTTGGCGCGCTTTCCAAGAATAATTGCAAAACAGAGGCTAATTGGAGCATCCCAGTGGATTTTCGCGCAAGGCAGCCCAAACATACATCATTCATCAGAGTCGAGGCAATCCCTGGCTTGCATGCCAGTTTATAGCTTTCTTAGATTAATTTGTAAATTAATTAGGATTTTTGTATTTATTCGGGATTGTATTATTTATTCATTTGGGACTGTATATTATTTTGTTCGGACCCTCTGCGCGAGGGCACAACTGTAATAAGTGTGCGTGTGTGTGATGTATGTCTTCCAACCCCACGTCTTTCTCCCTTTTATTTACCCGCTTATGATGGTTAGATTAGGGCATGTTTCAATTAGCATACAGTATGATAACATGTTTGCATTCATTCATCTGTTTTGCATGAACCGGGCTCGGCGCATCATACTAACCGCATTGTATTTTCAATTCCAAGTTGAATACTTGTTAGCTGTAGCATTACATATGCCATGTTTAGAACAGCCGAGCCTGCTATAGTTGCATTTTTGCATGTGTTGCATTAGGCATTCCAACATATTTAGGATCATGCATGGATTTTTAATTAGCTTCTGTTTTGGCTTAGAGTACTCGGTAAGTTTTATGCTTTAGCATCCTTGCATGCGTGTGAGTGACTGCCATGAATAGCATGCTTACCATGAGGCTATGTGCTTATATGATATAACTGCCTGAATGCCTGTGGGTGAAGGTTGGGTTATTTGAATTGGAACAATTCATCAAATGTGTGTTTTAAGCCCACTAGATAGTGGCAAAATCATATTTTCTAAGCCCACCCGAGGGTGGCAAATCCAAGTCTTAGCCTACTTGCGGGTAGCACCATCAAACCATTTTCAAACAAACAAACATGAAGTGTTTTGTTCCAATTCAGGCGATCCAGTCTATACTTGTATGTTGTGCGCATCACATAGTAAATCTAGGCTAATAACCGGAATAAGAACACACAATGTTTTCAAAACTTGATATCATGGTTAGTAGAGGTCGATCTTTGATCGGGCGAGCGGGGGTGCTCACGAAGTGACCTTCCCCAATCGTACCCAAGTTCCCGAGCCGAGGCAACTTTGGTGATGACGGACACGTGGCCTTAGGCAACGAGTCAGGGTTTCCTAAATTTCCCAAAATAAAATATTTAGGTGGCGACTCTGTATCTGGCAAAGCAGTCCATGTTTGGCACTTCTTTCAAAATTTGTTTTCTCAAAATGATTTGCCGGATTTGGACTCTTTGGTTCAGATTTAGAACCGTGACAAATTGAGAGTCCGAACTGTAGTGAGCCCAATATTGAACGGAATGGAGGAGCTCGTTCCTCCCGCGGGGCGTTCGGGGACGTCTACAGGTATCTTTATGAAGTTGAGTTTCCTTCCACAAGCTCTAAATCCCCTTGGATCCTACCTCCTTCCACAAAGATGGTAAGACTCCTCCAAAATTTGATTCTTGATACGGTTCGGGATTTTAGCCACGGTTACTAGTCCATTCTTAAAGTTTCGATTTCCTGGTACCGCATTTCTATTGTTGCTTGCAAGCTCATGTTATTACTTGTCTCGAAGTATGGTCCACGATTTGTTTTTCTTTGAGTGGGGGTGAGGTGTAAGTCAAAAATTACAGAGGCAATTCCTTATGGGTAAGCTACTAATTTAGAGTTTAATTATCCTAGGGTGTTCACATAGCACAACTTCATAATAATAATTACGAGATTCCTAAAATTGGATTGAAGTGGAGACGAAGAATACGAAGCAGTTATGGTGATAACATCAGGATTAACTGAAATATGGATGAACGGTATGATGTTATGGTTTCGAACTTCAATGTAATCAAGGTTATAGATGTAGTGAATAAACTAGATATTTAACTTGAAACTGCGTTGGCCATCCGCGTTTCAAACTGAATATCCAAGATTCATCACCGAGTAAAGAAAATGAAATTATTTACAAGAAGTCTTGGGCTAAATAATCAAGGGTCAAAGGAGGTCGAATTTACAAATAGTAGTATATAAAACAGGACTAGATGGACAAGACTTAATCTTCGAAAAGGATGACATTGAATAAAGATTATGAATACAAGATGAGGGTGCGACAATCGATAGAAGACGCATAGAACTAATAGTACCCCCTACTGCGCGATGTGAGGCCTCACTCAAAGTTAAAACCATTTCACGATCTTGAAGTACGTCCTCACGAGTTGATGTTGGTGTGCCCGAAATTCGAAGAAATTCCCTAAGATAGGTCAAGAAAGATTATAATATAGTCAGGGCAAGGTAGTCTCTAACTGCAGGTCGAAACACGTGGGTAAGGGTTGAACCTAGGCTCTGATACCATATTGTGACGCCCCGATTCTACACCATTGGTTGTAGTCAAGGGAGAGTCACTAATGAGTCCTATGGTCAATAACCAGTAAGATCCCAGATCGTCGGAGGAGTCAGATTAGCCTCCCTTCTAAGTCCAGCTTTCTTAGGCAGCGCACTATCCTTTTGACAGATCTTAAAAGGTATTGACACAAGGTCTCATAAGCAACGATAAGGTTCATACATATAAATATTAAAGTATAAGTACATAACAACCACGAATATCCTTAATTTCAAAAGCTTGTTCTATTACATTACATCCCAAAAGAAGCTTAAATCTTCACACGAGTCTTACAAAATAAAAAAATGAAATTTCTAGCCTTCCTAAGATAGCCAAAAGTCTTCGAAGGTTTCTAGCTTGTCGTCTCCCGGTATAAGTTTCGCTTCGTCACCTGGCATGATATGCCATGAGCTTTGAATGCCCAGTAAACACACACACACACCCCACCCCTTTTTTCCAGTCCAATACACAATCACAATTATAACATCAAGTAGTAAAGCATGATACTCAAATAAATAAATAAATGGTTAAGTTAGGTGTTAGCAAACTAAAAATCCCCCAAAGAGATTTCGTCCTCCCAACCACAAGAATCGGACGCAGATTATTTGGTATGCCCCCTCTTTTGCTGCTTTGTTGCAGAACTAACCTCAGATGCCTACCAACGGTTATATACCGCGTAGCGCCAACCACAGGGCCTCAAAAGAGACGGTAAAATAGGGCCTTTCCCAAATCCCTCCTCACACCAAATTACCTAGGGTCCGAATACAACCGCTCCGTTCAAGGGTTCCGAAAACCACTTGCGCAAGACTTTAACTTTCAAATAGGGAACACATCCCAACAATCCAAATATCACATATTCTCATCTTTTCATTACTCAAGTGCTCGAAAACCCAATACGCTCCCCATTAGGTTTCCCGTTGAATTAAATATTTTACAACAAGGTTAGTCCAACTTATAAGACAACAATATCCATATAAGCATGCATTCTTAAGATGAGAAAGGTAAATAATATAACCACAACACATATAATATCATGCCAAGATATGATCATAAGCTAATAAGCAATCTCATGAACTCAAGGGTATAAAATATTCACACATAACAAAATTTCCAGATTTAGTATCGCATAAAGATTAAAATGAAAGGCCTATTTTAGATCCTTCACTAGACTTGGCCTTCCTATGGTTCGTAGGGAATTTGATGTAGTTTCTAGAACATTTTTCGGAAACAGGATTGCTTTTCCAGATTTTAAGATATTTAGAAAATATTCCAGCGCTGTCCAGGTTCTGTCCAGATCCGTCAATCGTTACGAAAAATTGATTTTCTTGCAAACCGCTTAATGTTTTTTGATGAAACTGATTTTTGTTGAAAGCTAAAACCTTAAGGAAGGTTTTGACATAAAATAGAGGTCCAGAATAATTTTGTACATTTTTCTAGAATTTCTAGAAGTGGGCTGCAAAAACAAATTCTAAGGTGCTTTGCCCAAAACAAGAAGATTTATGAAAAAGGGGTTCCACCAAGGGAAAGTTTCATTTCTTTTGTGAAGAAAATATGCTAACTATCACATGTTTAACTCAGAAAATTTGTTTGAAGAAGTGCTCTTGAAAAGTTGAGAGATTGGTACAAAAGAAGATGGTTTTGTGCCAAAATGGGGAAAATACAAGAGAGATGAAATCAATACTCAACCCTTAGCATTTTTAACGTGAGAACTCAGTAATAAAAGATCTGAAAACATTACTTAGAACCCTTAGAAACATGTATTGAAAAAAAGGAAAAATGAAAGAGAAGGTTGTGTTTGTGGCTTACCTACTAAGCTTGCACAAGAAAGCTCTATTCTTCCTCCTTCTTCTCTTCTAGGCTTCTCTCTCTTGCTCTCCTCCTCTCTCTAACCGAATGTGTGTGTGTGGTGTGGTGTTTTTGGTGCTTGCCAAGCTTAGGGGAGGTTGGTATTTATAGGCAAATTTTGGGGTAAAATGTCCTAAAAGCCCATTAGTTCGAAATGGATGGGAAGGTTAGGATTTGTTTGAAATTTTAAAGGAATTTGGGATGATTTGGGAGGCTTACTCAAGATTAGGTTAATACTAGTTAGAATGGAACTAGTTTTGAGATTTGCATCCTAGGTCTAGGCACTAGGTTGTGTTTTTTTCTAGAATCTCATGATGATATATCTTGAAAATTTGGCCCCTCTCTTCTTCCTAGGGTGGCTAGCCTTGGGGAGTGTGATGGAGTTATTATTTTATTAGTTTTGGTCCTAGGGCACACTCTTCAAGGTGTATATATATATATATCTTACAAGATTGATGGTACTTCAAGGTACAAGGTACAAGTACTAGTTTTGGGTAAGTTTTGAATTTTAAAGAAAAGTGAGGGCTTAGAGTTAAATACATGTAACTTTAGTAGAATTAAATTAGGTTAGGGAACCTAATCCGGCTAGGGTAATTCCTGTTTCGATAAAAATAAAATAGTAATGATAACTGACAAGATTCGAATAAATTCAAGTAACCGAGGGGCTTTAAGAAAATAATTCAACATTAGAGAATTCATATTTCATGGGCTTCATAGCAATGACATGCAGAAATAGCGTAGGGCAGCTAGTACCTACAAGAAAGGCTACCCAAGTGGTCCTAGGCAATAGCCATCTTTGGTTGTGCCACCAGAAACCAGGAATCAGTCAAGGGATAAAAGGCCTTTATATGAAACAAGGCCACCAAACTATTACAAGATGATCAACAAACCCGTAAATAAGCCTGGTTCAGGCTCAAGACAGGAAACCAAGGCCAATGATTGGCCTTTAGAAGTTATAGCAACAGGCACAGCTACTGGAAGGGTGGGTTCATGGGTGCCAGGAGTATCAGATTGGTTTGTTATGCAAAGCCAATCTAAAATAATACCAACCTAGGGAAAAACCTTTGCAGGCAGGGACAGAATGGTCAAGCCCCCATTGGTGGCTCCAAACAGCTAGGTCCTGCTCAAAAATCCAAAGACAAAAGAACTAGATATGATTCCTGTAATTTCCAGGTCTTAGAAGAGAAATATCCAATGAAAGTTCACTCGATATCAGAAGGATCTAAGGGAAGCTGGTGAGGGCACCTCATTAGTGCAACCAGAGGGTCAACTAGGCACCTCTTTGGTGCAACTAGAAAAAAAAGAGAGGAGATATCAGCCAATAACTGGTCCCTTGGCAATAGGTCAACCAGCACTGATGAAAGGTTAGGTTATTAATTGAAGCTTCTCCTAAAATTAACTTCTTCTAAAGGGTCTTGCATTTGAGTACTTACTCAATGTTTTTCCCTTCACTTCTTCTTGCCTTCGAAATAACCCTTTTCTCTTGTTCTCATCACAACCCATCTTGCTTAACCATCTTTTATTTTTCCTCTTCTAGACAAAGTCTGTCATAAAGCCTTTTCTTCTTGGATTTCCTGGACTTTAAGTCTAAAAATGTCCAATGCACAGTATTTACTTAGAGCCATAATTTGGCTTTATGTTGTTCATGTCTGTAGCTAAAGCATCATGGCTTCCTTCTCTTTCTTCTAGACTTTTCTTTGGTTATAACATCACATGTCCAATTGTGAAGAACTTGACTAAAGCCAATGGTCTGGCTTCTTGATTTCTTTTGTCTACGACCAGGTATTGTTGGTGTCTTTGATGATTGTACTCATCGTCAACACCTTTCTGTGCTAAAAGTGGTTTTTAGGTGTGCCACTTCCTCGTCAAACTGTGACTTCGGTTGTTTCAATTTGGTTTCCTCAGCACACTAAAGTGGAACGCACCCCTCGGTGTATCAATTTTGATTCTGCGCAAATCCGCACATACAAATGAAGGTTGTGTGTTTGCATTTATTTCTTTTGTTTCCCATTCCTTAGGTGTTTCATCAATGTTTTGATGAAAAAAGGAAGGCACACATATTTGTTGGTGTGGACCAATCTCTACTAAGTAAAGAATTGGTGTTTGGCATTAACTATCTATGGCAAAAAAAGGAGTCATGCAGTCTCTGTCCTCATCGCGTAGATTGATTGGGTAAGAAGCTTGAGCCATTTGTTTTATGCCCAGCAAAACCAGCAATGGTTTTACTTTTGGGATCAAGCTTGGGGTCTTTCTTACTTAACCTTCTTAAGAATGAGCGATGAAGCAAATTTACTATACCTTCCCATTATCCACCAACACCTTTCATATTCTATCCACATCGAAAATACGCCTTGAAGTACAAGGGTTAACATGCTGTTAAGATACTATGGATATTCGAAGGGATATGACATGTTACTATATTTACCTCTTCATTCTCTTTCATACTTTCCATAAGTTGGCTACTTTTAGACTCATCCCTGGATTATGCTGGTCTGTGGCCCTCATGGAGACTTCTATGGGATCATTCTCTTGACCCTCCTAATTCCCTTCTTTGGATTGAAGCTCTTGTAAGGCACACATAGACATATTGATTGGCATTGGAGAAAACGAGCCAAACTGAACCACCTCGCTGCATTTTCCTTTCCGTCATCTTGGTCTGTCCTAATGCATGTGAACGTATCCTTGAATGCTGCACTCTAGGGCTCTACGATACGGCCCCCTTTGTATCACTCTGTTTGTTGGTCTATATGAAAATAGACTCTGTTTGCTCAGCCATTGAATGGCATTTGATCCTCTCTTCCTCAGTGTAATATTCTCCTCATGGCATGGCTCCAATTCTTTCAACCTGTCTCAATCATCATCACTTTTCCAACAAGGCCTTTTCGAGGTCTGCCAAACTATTTTTTTTTTTGGGCTTTTTAGTTCAACATGAATCTCAGCAATCTTCTCTAACTAGTTTTGAACTTTTGGATGACCTTAGGATTAAGCTTTTGAATTTTTTCCTTCTCCTAATTGACCTC
>NW_021026016.1:320583-336679 GCF_004153795.1 Camellia sinensis | reverse complement strand
AAGTGTGCTTGAAATGTTGCTTGTTTAAATGCTTAAGGCTTGGACATAACATTGTGTGTGTGTGCATGTGGTTTAGCCTCACATTTTTGGGCATTTTGGTCACTGTTTTAGGACTATTTAGGGTGCCTAATTCATGCTTAAGTCCATCCTCTTATTTGGTTTTGCATGCTTTACCTTGCATGTTTTGCCTTGTATGCTTTGCATAAGTACATTGCATTGTTCATGTTGCATGAATGATAACATGCTTAGGTTGCATTGCATTTCCATGCATGCCTTGTTCCTTGACTGATGATAGGAATTGGGCTTAGTTTGTTTGATTGGTTTGCATTTCATTTGAAATGAAAGTTGCATACTTGATTCCTTGGGCATCATCATGGAAATGCATGATTGGTGGTCCGAGAATCGAGGCACATGCCCCTTTGAGTCACTACCATGATAAGGGACATGGTTGGTGCATATATGCCTTGAATTGTGCTGCCATGCTTTGCCTTGCCTCTGTTGCTGTTCATTTGCAGATTCTGCAGGAACACTCTGCCGACGGCAATAATTTCCCTGCCGACAGCTTCAACTTTGTGCCGGTGGCCACATCCACTGCCGGTGGCAATTCCATGTAGCCGATGATGTCTCCCAGATCCAAGGAAGCAGTCCTGAGGTTTTGGCAACCTCCAGAGGAGTGAAGGAAGGAAAACAGAGGCAGCTCACGCATGGGCGGCGCATTTCCCGAGGCGATTTACTGTTTTCTTAGTTTAATTAAATTTGCTTAGTTGATTAGGCAATTTGTAATATTTAATTAGCTTGCGTAGTTAATTAATTTGTAATATTTATTTGGTCCCTCCGAGTGGAGGTCAAATCTGTATAAGTGTGTGTGGGTGGTGTGTATGTCTTCCAAATCCCACTTCTTTCTCCCTTTTATTTTACCTACCTTATGATGGTAGATTAGGGCACTTTTAAAATTAGCATACTTTATGCTATGCATGCGTGCATCATACATTTGTATTACATATATTAGGCTCGGTACATCACGCTAACTGCATTTCTATTCTTCAATTCAAAATTGAATATGTGTAGTTGATCGCATTTCACATGCATGTTGTTAGGATTAGCCGAGCCCGCCTAGATTGCATTTTTTTGCATGTGATGCATTAGCCATTTTTAACATGAACTAGGACTGCATGTTTGCCTGACTAGTTTACTATTTTGGCACGGAGTACGATGTAAGTATTTATGCTTTAGCATCCCGCATGTGTGTGAGTGTTGCCATGACATCATGTGTACCAATGTGGCTAGATGCTTAATGTGATAAACTGTTTGATGCCTGTGGGTGAAGGTTGGTTGTTTTGAGTTGGGAAAACTCGTTGATATCCGTGTTTTAGCCTACTTGCGAGTAGCAAATTCCAAAGCGATTTTCAAAACAAACGGATATGCAATGCTTATTTCCAAATTAGGTAATCTAGTCTATACTTGTTCGCTGCGCGCATAACATAGTAATCTAGGCTAATAAATGGAATAAGAACACGTAATGTTTCAAAATCGGATATCATGGTTAGTAGAGGCCGGTCTTCGGACCGGGCGAAAGGGGGTGCTCATAGCTGACCTTCCCGATCGTACCCAAGCTCCCAAGCCGAGACAACTCCGGTGATGCCGGACATGTGGCCTTCGGCACCGAGTCAGGGTTTCCTAAATTTCCCATTTAAAAATATTTAGGTGGCGACTCTGTATCTGGCAAAGCAGTCCATGTTTGGCACTACTTTTTCAAAAAAAATCTATTTCTCAAACGATTTGCCAGATTTGGACTCTTTGGTTCAGATTAAGAACCGCGACAACAAAATCGCGAGTCCGAACTGTAGTAGCATAAGGCCCCCCTCCGCGGGCGGTCTACAGTTTCTGGCGACTCTGCTGGGATTTTAGAGAGCTTGACTCGAACTCATGATATCCTGTTTTGATTTCATTTATGTGTCTCTTTGCATTGCATGTCATTGGTCCCTAGGAAACAGTGTTTGCCATCTGCCATTCCTAACGGTTTGCCGGAGGCTTGTCTTGTCAAGGCATGACCACAAGGCTGACGGTATGGCTCTGACAGCATGGGAACACAAACCCCGGTTTTTACCGGGGCACCCTTTTTGACCATTCGACCTAGTGCATATTCGGATCCATAGTGACCATTCCAAATTAAGAACAGGTTGCTTACCCGATGTTAGGTTGTTTGAAAAACCGCTGTGTGCGTAGTGAAACCCTAGCTCCTGACAAAATAGGACAGGAAACCCTACCCCAACATAGGGGTGTTTTTGTTCTCTTTACTTGCTATGTGTTTAGAATGTATTTCTACAGGAAAGTACATGTCAGTTTGCAAGTTTGAGTATCAGACCTGAGGACACCAGTATCAGTATCAGTTATGAGATCAGTTATCCGCGGGTATCAGGGTTCAGTTTTCGGAACAGTGATTTCTGGAACAGTGATCAGCAGTAGGGTACAGTTGTTTGGCTCACCCGTGTTTGATCAGTTTTGGGCTGAAATGCTTCTGTTTTTCCTTTCAGTTCAGAGAGTCGCAGAGTTGATACAGAATAGCCAGTGTCTCCCCTTGCGAGGCAGGATTATGGCGGCAACAGATACAGAAGAGATGTGGTATGACACTGCATTGGACAAGGGATCGCTCTCAAAGTGAGACAACTTGATATGCCATATCCGCACAGGTCGCCCGTTGTGCACCCGTCTGGGCCCCCAGTTGATATCAGGCTCGTGAGCCCACCACCTTTGAACTAATGGGGATGATAGGTGATCTCCATAGGTCTGTGGCGGATCTCGCCTACGGAATGTCGCTTCCCCCCATCGGCACGTATGCCGGGAATTTCACCACACAGGACCACCCGCTGCTGGGGCGGATTGTGATAGAGCTCAGCCAGCCAGAGGTGGCTTCAGCTACAGCCACGACATGTAGCAACAACCGGGCTTCGCTCTGAAGTAGTAACCCAAACCCTTGACCAGGCTGAGGCCGGAGGAAAAGACAAAATGAAGGCAGATGCCGATCCTATCGAACAACTGCTGTGGGCAGTCGAGGCTTTGAAGCGGGGGATGAACAAGCAACAGATATCCGCAGTGGTGATAAAAACTGTGGAGGACGCTTTCCCCACTCCACCCGAGGTAGTTCAAGCCAGTCAGAAAATCGGGATAGGCCCGCATGCCAGGACTCCTCCTATCCCGCTGCACCCGGGAAAGTCAAGAAAAGCCAAGGTGGCACGTGCCGACCCCTTCGCCTGTTCAGCTGTAAGGGCGCTCAAAAGTACCTGCCCGGGGGCGCCGGACCTTTCATGCTCTCTACATGCCTTTGTCCAAGGCACTTCAAGATCCTTGCCGAGAAGGGACCCTTAACCCTTGGAGCCTCGGCCTCATCCGAAGAATCTCCCTGCCACGCATAATGCTACTCAGTACTGCGCGTACCACCAGCAGACGGCCAATGCGCCGAATTGCTTCCGCCTCCATCATGAGGTACAAGATTTGATTGATAACGAGGTTATCCTCCCACCCACCTCAGCCATTCCGTTACCACCAGTTATTGGATTTTGGAGGCACAGATACTGCAAGTAGTATCAGAAGATTGAACCACCTGCGGGCGGCATTGGAGGTGTTTTGAATGTGGCGTCTGGCACGCATTTTTGAGTGGCTGTGAACGTAACTTGTGTAAATCCTGGCTTGGGTATCGAGTCAGTCTTTTGTTTTGAGTCTGTCTCTTTGTCTTGAGTCAGTCTTTTTGCTTAAGGGTCTGTCTTGTTGTATCGAGTCAGTCCCCTTTGTATATAATACCAGGTGATTCTGGGGGTTGTTGCCTCGAACACCGTTTTGTCTTGTAATTATCTGTTTTTGTTTTGAGTCTGTTTCTGCCAAGGGGCCAGTTACACCAACAAATCTGAATGGAACAGCTGTTGCTATCTCAACTTCATGCTTGCTTTCAGCGTAAGTGCCAGAGAATTTGATTGGGCTGACAGTACATCTCGCCTGCTCTCCAGCGCGCCAAACTCATTGCATTAACCTAAGTTTTTCAAAAACCTCTTTTGAGCACTGCGGTGATGAAAACGAAGAGGAAGGAATTCCTCGGGTTTTGCAAAATTTTGATCATTTGAGAGAAAGAGAGGCGTGCTAAGCCTTTTAATGAATGAAATCATGCTTGTCGGCATGAGTCTGAGAAGGATCCTGGCTTGATCCATTGGTTCCACACTATCTTCGGCGCGAGCGATTTGTCGCTTTCTTAAAAACTTTCAAAAACAAATGTTTTACGCGGCCCTGTGAAGACTTGTGTGGAATCCCTTTGAGGTTGCGCAGCCTAGGATCGCTCTCAGCCTCAAGATTCAACCCATTCATTTTTTGACTTTGAACCCGTTCAGAACGTTCAGAAGTTCAACGGTCAAACGTCATGTAAGGCCCGCATGGCCAGATCAGAAGCAGCCTCGGCAGGAGGCATCAAAGCCGAATCAAAACGAGCAGATCTCACCAGAAGAAGCTCGTAGGCAACCATGATGGATTCTTCTTGCAAATCAGTGCAAAAGCCATTCTCCTAGACACAGAGAGGCTTCAATTCAAAAAACCATTTGGCATGGACTTGTTACACTTTTACCCTTTGAGAGGCTCGCTGGGCCGAAAACCCGGAAGGGCGACCAGGCAAAAGGTTAGAGCAGGAAAGAATAAAAAAGAAAAGAAGAGAAAAATACAACAAAAAAAGAAAGAAAAAAAAATGCAAAAAAAAAGAAAAGAAATAGAAAATGAAAAGAAGATCCAAGGTCGAAAACCCGCATCGGGCACCTTGGCAAAATTAGAGCCTGAAAAGTGAAGGTTAAAATACCCGAGTGTACCTTAACCGGAACTACGTGAGGTTGATTCCCATGTTTGGGATACGTAGGCAACTTCATCATGAAGTCCAGCCCCAACGCTTTCATAGCGTCTCAGTCCATGCAATGGTTTCGATTTCATCCAAAGTCTAAGTCGCCAACGCTTCCAAGGCGACTGTGTCCATATATTTGTGTGACCATCTTCGTCATCGCTGTGTCCAAGAGCTCGACCACCGCCAATGAAGACTGTTTGCAGACTGCTACGGCACCATCCAAACAAGGGGCAACTTTCCGTTCCACGAGACGCCGTTCAAACCAGGGGCAAACTTTCCGTTGCTTCCCCCTCTGGCTTTCAAAGCCTCGACTGCCCGCAGCAGTTGTTCAATGGGATCGGCATCTGCCTTCATTTTGTCTTTTCCTCTGGCCTCAGCCTGATCGAGGGTTTGGGTTGATGTTGATATGTCATTACCATAGTTGGAGGCCATCTCCGGTTGGCTAAGTTCAATCACAATTCGCCCCAACAGCGGGGGCTCTTGGGATACAAAACTCCCGGCATATGGTGCGGCACGCTATGACAGCGTTGGGGGCTGGACTCCATGATGAAGTTGCCTACGTATCCCAAACATGGGAATCAAGCCTTACGTAGTTCCGGTTAAGGTACACTCGGGTATTTTAACCTTCACTTTTCAGGCTCTAATTTTTGCCAAGGTGCCCGATGCGGGTTTTCGACCTTGCGATCTTCTTTTCATTTTCTATTTCTTTTTCTTTTTTTTTTGCATTTTTTTTCTTTTCTTTTCTTTTATTGTTGTATTTTTCTCTTCTTTTCTTTTTTATTCTTCTCCTGCTCTAACTTTTGCCTGGTCCGCCCTTCCGGGTTTTCGGCCCAGCGAGCCTCTCAAAGGGTAAAAGTGTAACAAGTCCATGCCAAATGGTTTTCGAAATTGAAGCCTCTCCGTGGCTAGGAGAATGGCTATTGCACTGATTTGCAGAAGAATCCATCACGGTTACTCTACGAGCTTCTCCTGGTGAGATCTACTCGTTTTGATTCGGCTTTGATGCCTCCTGCTCAAGGGCTGCTTCTGATCTGGCCATGCGGGCCTTACATGACGTTTGACCGTTGAACTTTCTGAACGTTCTGAACGGATTCAAAGTCGGAAAACAAACGGGTTGAATCTCGAGGCTGAGAGCGATCCTAGGCTGCGCAACCTCAAGAGGGATTCCACACAAGTCTTCATAGGGCCGCGTAAAATCTTTGTTTTTGAAAGTTTTTAAGAAAGCGACAAATCGCTCGCGCCGAAGATAGTGTGGAACCAATCTAGATCCAGCCAGGATCCTCCTCAATACTCACGCAGACAAGCATGATTTCACTCCTTAAAAGGCTTAGCACGCCTCTCTTTCACTCAAAATGATCAAAATTTTGCAAAACCCGAGGAATTCCTTCCTCTTCGTTTTTATCACCGCAGTGTTCAAAAGGTTTGTTTTTTGAAAAACTTAGGTTAATGCAATGAGTTTGGCGCGCAGGAGAGCAGGCGAGATGTACTGTCAGCCCAATCAAATTCTCTGGCACTTCTGCTGAAAGCGAGCATGAAGCTGAGACAGCAACAGCTGTTTCATTCGGATTTGTTGGTGCAACTGGCCCCTTGGCAGAGACAGACTCAAAACAAAAACAGATAATTACAAGACAAAACGGTGTTTGAGGCAACAACCCCAGAATCACCTGGTATTATATACAAAGGGGGACTGACTCGATACAACAAGACAGACTCTTAAGCAAAAAGACTGACTCAAGACAAAGAGACAGACTCAAAACAAAAGACTGACTCGACACCCAAGCCAGGATTTACAAAACTCGGTTTCACCGATGCTCAAAAATGCGTGCCAGACGCTACATCCAAAATATACCAAATGTCGCCCGCAGGCGGTTCACTACACATACTCGCAGTATCTGAGCCCTCGAAATCCAACAACTGGGTGGTAACGGACTTGCCTGAGGTGGGTGGGAGGATAACCTTGTTGTCGATCAAATCTTGCACTTCATGACGAAGGCGGAAACAACCGTCGGTATTGTGGCCGGACTGTTGGTGGTACGCGCAGTACAAGGTAGCATCATGCGTGGCGGGGAGATTCTTCGGGAGTGGCCGAGGCTCCAAAGGTTTAAGATGCCCATTCTTCGCCAGTATTAGTAATGCCCTAGACAAAGGCATGTAGAGGTCGTGAAAGACCCTGCGCCCTCGGGGTAGGTACTTTGAAGTTTGAGGATTCTTGCCAGATGCGCTAGCGAAAGGGTCGGCTGGCACTGCCTTGGCTTTTTGACCCTTTCCCGGTGCAGGGTTGGGAATGACAGGAATTGTCTGGGCATGACGGGGCCCATCCCGGTTTTCTGCCTGGTTTGAACTACCTTTGATTGGAGCGGGGAAAGCATCATCTACAGCTTTGGTCACGATCGCAGATGTTTGTTGCTTGTTCATCCCTCTGACTTTCAGGGCCTCGACTGCCCACAGCAGTTGTTCAATAGGATCGGCATCTGCCTTCATTTGGTCTCTTCCTCCGGCCTCAGCCTGGTCAAGGGTTTGGGTTGCTACTTCAGAGCGAAGCCCAGTTGTTGCTGACATGTCGCGGCTGTAGCCGGAAGCCACCTCTGGCTGGCTGAGCTCTATCACAATCCGCCCCAGCAGCGGAGGCTCCTGTGGTATGAAATTCCCGGCATATGGCGCCGCTGGCGGTGAAGCCAACATTCCGTAGGCGAGATCGGCCACGGACCTCTGGAGGTCACCTATCATCCCCATCAATTCAAAGGTGGTGGGCTCACAAGCCTGGTATAACTGGGGAGTCCAGACCGGGTGCACAACGGGCGACCTGGGTGGATGTGACATATTGATGCTGGCCTCACTCTGCGGAGTGGTTCCCTGCTCAAATGCAGCCGTCATAACCACAATTTTTTCTGAATTTTGTGCCGCCATAAATCCTGCCTCGGCAAGGGGAGACACTGGCTATTATGTATCAACTCTACGACTCTCTGAATTGAAAGGAAAAACAGACAACATTTTAGCCCAAACTGATCAAACACGGGTGTAGCCAAACAACTGTACCCTACTGCTGATCACTTTTCCCAGAAATCACTGTTCCCGAAAACTGAACCCTGATACCCGCGGATAACTGATTCTCATAACTAATATTGATACTGGTGTCCTCAGGTCTGATACTCAAACTTGCAAACTGACATGTACTTTTCCTGTAGAAATACATTCTAAAAGCACATAGCAAGTAAAGAGAGCTCAATCACCCCTATGTTGGGGTAGGGTTTCCCTGTCCTATTTTGTCAGGAGATAGGGTTTTACTATGCACACAGCGGTTCTCAAACAACCTAACATCGGGTAAGCAACCTGTCCTAACTTGGAATGGTCACTATGGATCCGAATATGCACTAGGTCGAATGGTCGAAAAGGGTGCCTCGGTAAAAATCGGGGTTTGTGTTCCCATACTGTCAGAGCCCATAGCCGGTCAGCCTTATGGACATGCCTTGACAAGACAAGCCTCCGGCAAACCGTTCAGGAATGGCAGATGGCAAACACTGTGTTCCTAGGCGCACCAATGCACATGCAATGCAAAGAAACACATAAATGAGATCAAAACAGGATATCACGAGTTCGAGTCAAGCTCTCTAAAATCCCCAGCAGAGTCGCCAGAAACTGTAACAAGTCCGCGAAGGGGCCTCGCTGCAGTTCGGACTCTCGATTTTGTTACGGTTCTAAATTTGAACCAAAGAGTCCAAATCTGGCAAATCGTTTTGAGAAATAGATTTTTTGAAAAAGTAGTGTCAAACATGGACTGCTTTGCCAGATACAGAGTCGCCACCTAAATATTTTTTAAAATGGGGAAATTTAGGAAACCCTGACTCGGTGCCGAAGGCCACATGTCCGTCATCACCGGAGTTGTCTCGGCTCGGGAGGTTGGGTACGATCGGGGAAGGTCAGCTATGAGCACCCCCTTTCGCCCGGTCCGAAGACCGGCCTCTACTAACCGTGATATCTGTTTTTGAAAACTTTATGTGTTCTTATTCCAATTATTAGCCTAGAATTACTGTGTTATGCGCGCAGCAAACAAGTATAGACTAGATTGCCTAATTTGGGCCTAAATTGGAACAAAACATTTCATGTGGAAAATGTTTTGGATTTGCTACTCGCAAGTAGGCTAAAATGCGGATTTCAACGAGTTTTTCCAATTCAGACAATCCACCCTCCACCCACAGGCATTCAAAACAGTTTTATCTCATATAAGCACTTAGCCGCATGGCAGGCATACTGTCATGGCAACACTCACACACATGTGGGATGCTAAAACATAAATACTTATATCGTACTCCGTGCCAAAACAGTAATCTAGTCAGCAAACACGCATGTCCTAGTTTATGTTAAAAATGGCTAACGCATCACATGCAAAAATGCAATCTAGGCAGGCTCGGCTAACCCTAAACATGGCATGTGAAATGCGATCAACTACCACATATTCAATTTGTGAATTGAAGTACAGATGCAGTTAGCGTGATGTACCGAGCTTAATGCATGCAATACAAATGCATGGATGCACACATGCATAGCATAAGGTATGCTAAATTAGACGTGCCCTAATACTAACCATCAAAGCAGGTAAGTAAAAGGGAAGAAAGAAGCGGGGATTGGAAGACATTCACACACCCACACACACTTATTACAGATTTGCCCTCGCTCGGAGGGACCGAATAAATATTACAAATTAACTAACTACGCAAGCTAATTAATATTACAAATTAACTAATTTAATTAACAAATTAAAAAAATTAATTAAAGCAGGAAAACGCCTCGGGAAGCGCGCCACCATGCATGGGCTGCCTCTGTTTTCCTTCCTTTCCTCCTCTGGAGGCTGTCAAAGCCTCAGGACTGATCCCTTGGACAGAGAGGATCACCACCGGCTGATTGAAATTTCCACCGGCAGTGTGGTATGGCCATCGGCACAAAATTGAATCTGTCGGCAGAGAAAATGGTGCCGGTCGGCACATTACACTGCCGGTCGGCAGAGTATTCCTGCAGAACCTGCAACTCACAGCAACAGAGGGAAAGCACCGCAGCGCATTGAATGGCAACGGAAAGTTGCCCCTTGTTTGGATGGCACCGCAGCGCATTGAATGGCAACGGAAAGTTGCCCCTTGTTTGGATGGCACCGCAGCGCATTGAATGGCAACGGAAAGTTGCCCCTTGTTTGGATGGCACCGCAGCGCATTGAATGGCAACGGAAAGTTGCCCCTTGTTTGGATGGCACCGCAGCGCATTGAATGGCAACGGAAAGTTGCCCCTTGTTTGGATGGCACCGCAGCGCATTGAATGGCAACGGAAAGTTGCCCCTTGTTTGGATGGCACCGCAGCGCATTGAATGGCAACGGAAAGTTGCCCCTTGTTTGGATGGCACCGCAGCGCATTGAATGGCAACGGAAAGTTGCCCCTTGTTTGGATGGCACCGCAGCGCATTGAATGGCAACGGAAAGTTGCCCCTTGTTTGGATGGCACCGCAGCGCATTGAATGGCAACGGAAAGTTGCCCCTTGTTTGGATGGCACCGCAGCGCATTGAATGGCAACGGAAAGTTGCCCCTTGTTTGGATGGCACCGCAGCGCATTGAATGGCAACGGAAAGTTGCCCCTTGTTTGGATGGCACCGCAGCGCATTGAATGGCAACGGAAAGTTGCCCCTTGTTTGGATGGCACCGCAGCGCATTGAATGGCAACGGAAAGTTGCCCCTTGTTTGGATGGCACCGCAGCGCATTGAATGGCAACGGAAAGTTGCCCCTTGTTTGGATGGCACCGCAGCGCATTGAATGGCAACGGAAAGTTGCCCCTTGTTTGGATGGCACCGCAGCGCATTGAATGGCAACGGAAAGTTGCCCCTTGTTTGGATGGCACCGCAGCGCATTGAATGGCAACGGAAAGTTGCCCCTTGTTTGGATGGCACCGCAGCGCATTGAATGGCAACGGAAAGTTGCCCCTTGTTTGGATGGCACCGCAGCGCATTGAATGGCAACGGAAAGTTGCCCCTTGTTTGGATGGCACCGCAGCGCATTGAATGGCAACGGAAAGTTGCCCCTTGTTTGGATGGCACCGCAGCGCATTGAATGGCAACGGAAAGTTGCCCCTTGTTTGGATGGCACCGCAGCGCATTGAATGGCAACGGAAAGTTGCCCCTTGTTTGGATGGCACCGCAGCGCATTGAATGGCAACGGAAAGTTGCCCCTTGTTTGGATGGCACCGCAGCGCATTGAATGGCAACGGAAAGTTGCCCCTTGTTTGGATGGCACCGCAGCGCATTGAATGGCAACGGAAAGTTGCCCCTTGTTTGGATGGCACCGCAGCGCATTGAATGGCAACGGAAAGTTGCCCCTTGTTTGGATGGCACCGCAGCGCATTGAATGGCAACGGAAAGTTGCCCCTTGTTTGGATGGCACCGCAGCGCATTGAATGGCAACGGAAAGTTGCCCCTTGTTTGGATGGCACCGCAGCGCATTGAATGGCAACGGAAAGTTGCCCCTTGTTTGGATGGCACCGCAGCGCATTGAATGGCAACGGAAAGTTGCCCCTTGTTTGGATGGCACCGCAGCGCATTGAATGGCAACGGAAAGTTGCCCCTTGTTTGGATGGCACCGCAGCGCATTGAATGGCAACGGAAAGTTGCCCCTTGTTTGGATGGCACCGCAGCGCATTGAATGGCAACGGAAAGTTGCCCCTTGTTTGGATGGCACCGCAGCGCATTGAATGGCAACGGAAAGTTGCCCCTTGTTTGGATGGCACCGCAGCGCATTGAATGGCAACGGAAAGTTGCCCCTTGTTTGGATGGCACCGCAGCGCATTGAATGGCAACGGAAAGTTGCCCCTTGTTTGGATGGCACCGCAGCGCATTGAATGGCAACGGAAAGTTGCCCCTTGTTTGGATGGCACCGCAGCGCATTGAATGGCAACGGAAAGTTGCCCCTTGTTTGGATGGCACCGCAGCGCATTGAATGGCAACGGAAAGTTGCCCCTTGTTTGGATGGCACCGCAGCGCATTGAATGGCAACGGAAAGTTGCCCCTTGTTTGGATGGCACCGCAGCGCATTGAATGGCAACGGAAAGTTGCCCCTTGTTTGGATGGCACCGCAGCGCATTGAATGGCAACGGAAAGTTGCCCCTTGTTTGGATGGCACCGCAGCGCATTGAATGGCAACGGAAAGTTGCCCCTTGTTTGGATGGCACCGCAGCGCATTGAATGGCAACGGAAAGTTGCCCCTTGTTTGGATGGCACCGCAGCGCATTGAATGGCAACGGAAAGTTGCCCCTTGTTTGGATGGCACCGCAGCGCATTGAATGGCAACGGAAAGTTGCCCCTTGTTTGGATGGCACCGCAGCGCATTGAATGGCAACGGAAAGTTGCCCCTTGTTTGGATGGCACCGCAGCGCATTGAATGGCAACGGAAAGTTGCCCCTTGTTTGGATGGCACCGCAGCGCATTGAATGGCAACGGAAAGTTGCCCCTTGTTTGGATGGCACCGCAGCGCATTGAATGGCAACGGAAAGTTGCCCCTTGTTTGGATGGCACCGCAGCGCATTGAATGGCAACGGAAAGTTGCCCCTTGTTTGGATGGCACCGCAGCGCATTGAATGGCAACGGAAAGTTGCCCCTTGTTTGGATGGCACCGCAGCGCATTGAATGGCAACGGAAAGTTGCCCCTTGTTTGGATGGCACCGCAGCGCATTGAATGGCAACGGAAAGTTGCCCCTTGTTTGGATGGCACCGCAGCGCATTGAATGGCAACGGAAAGTTGCCCCTTGTTTGGATGGCACCGCAGCGCATTGAATGGCAACGGAAAGTTGCCCCTTGTTTGGATGGCACCGCAGCGCATTGAATGGCAACGGAAAGTTGCCCCTTGTTTGGATGGCACCGCAGCGCATTGAATGGCAACGGAAAGTTGCCCCTTGTTTGGATGGCACCGCAGCGCATTGAATGGCAACGGAAAGTTGCCCCTTGTTTGGATGGCACCGCAGCGCATTGAATGGCAACGGAAAGTTGCCCCTTGTTTGGATGGCACCGCAGCGCATTGAATGGCAACGGAAAGTTGCCCCTTGTTTGGATGGCACCGCAGCGCATTGAATGGCAACGGAAAGTTGCCCCTTGTTTGGATGGCACCGCAGCGCATTGAATGGCAACGGAAAGTTGCCCCTTGTTTGGATGGCACCGCAGCGCATTGAATGGCAACGGAAAGTTGCCCCTTGTTTGGATGGCACCGCAGCGCATTGAATGGCAACGGAAAGTTGCCCCTTGTTTGGATGGCACCGCAGCGCATTGAATGGCAACGGAAAGTTGCCCCTTGTTTGGATGGCACCGCAGCGCATTGAATGGCAACGGAAAGTTGCCCCTTGTTTGGATGGCACCGCAGCGCATTGAATGGCAACGGAAAGTTGCCCCTTGTTTGGATGGCACCGCAGCGCATTGAATGGCAACGGAAAGTTGCCCCTTGTTTGGATGGCACCGCAGCGCATTGAATGGCAACGGAAAGTTGCCCCTTGTTTGGATGGCACCGCAGCGCATTGAATGGCAACGGAAAGTTGCCCCTTGTTTGGATGGCACCGCAGCGCATTGAATGGCAACGGAAAGTTGCCCCTTGTTTGGATGGCACCGCAGCGCATTGAATGGCAACGGAAAGTTGCCCCTTGTTTGGATGGCACCGCAGCGCATTGAATGGCAACGGAAAGTTGCCCCTTGTTTGGATGGCACCGCAGCGCATTGAATGGCAACGGAAAGTTGCCCCTTGTTTGGATGGCACCGCAGCGCATTGAATGGCAACGGAAAGTTGCCCCTTGTTTGGATGGCACCGCAGCGCATTGAATGGCAACGGAAAGTTGCCCCTTGTTTGGATGGCACCGCAGCGCATTGAATGGCAACGGAAAGTTGCCCCTTGTTTGGATGGCACCGCAGCGCATTGAATGGCAACGGAAAGTTGCCCCTTGTTTGGATGGCACCGCAGCGCATTGAATGGCAACGGAAAGTTGCCCCTTGTTTGGATGGCACCGCAGCGCATTGAATGGCAACGGAAAGTTGCCCCTTGTTTGAACGGCGCCACGGCGCATTGAATGGCAACGGAAAGTTTCCCCTTGTTTGAACAGTCTTGAGGGGAACTGCATGGCAACGGAAAGTTGCCCCTTGTTTCAACGGCACCGCAGCGCATTGAATGGCAACGGAAAGTTGCCCCTTGTTTCAACGGCACCACGGCGCATTTGAATGGCAACGGAAAGTTGCCCTTTGTTTGGATGGCACCGCAGCGCATCGAATGGCAACGGAAAGTTGCCCCTTGTTTGGATGGCACTGCAGCGTTTTGTGGGCAGTCCTCAGAGCGACGAACGTAACCAGACTCTCAGATACAGAGAAGACAAAGACGACAAAAACCATCGCATGGACATAATCGAATTTGAAGTGTTTTACGGCTGGACTTCAGAACGAAGTTGCCTACGTATCCCAAAGATGGGAATCAAGCCTCACGTAGTTCGGGGTTAAGGTACACTCGGGTATTTAACCTTTCTTTTTGCGCTCTAACTTTTGCCAAGGCGCCCGTCGCGGGTTTTCGGCCTTGTGAGCTTTGTTCTTCTTTATTTTCATTTCTTTTCCTTTTTTTTTATTTTCTTTTTTTGTTCTTTTCTTTGCATCTTGCTCTAACTTTTGCCTGGGCCGCCCTTCCCGGGTTTTCGGCCCAGCGAGCCTCTCAAAGGGTAAAAGTGTAACAAGTCCATGCCAAATGGTTTTAGGATCTCGAAGCCATCCGTATTTTTTTTGCATATTTCTTTTTTGTTCTCTTTTTTTCTTTTCTTTTGCATTTTTTTTTTGCTTCTTTTTTGTATTTTTCTCTTGCCCTAACTTTTGCCTGGGTCGCCCTTCCGGGTTTTCGGCCCAACGAGCCTCTCAAGGGTAAAAGTGTAGCTTTGTCCACGTCAAATGGTTTTGAGATCCCGAAGTCATCTGAATCCAGGAGAATGGCTGCTGTTCTAGCTTCGTAAGCTTCTTCTGATGAGACCTGATCTTCTTGACCCGACTTCCTTGCCTCTTGTTCGAGGGCTGCTTTGAATCTGGCCACACAGGCCTCATATCATAGTTGACCGTTGAACCTTCTGAATTCAAGTTTTACGGTTTGGAAGCGAAGGGGTTGAGTCTCGAGGCTGAGAGCGATCCTAGGCTGCACAATCTCAAGAGTGATTCCACACAGGTCTTCGCAGGACCGCGCAAAACATTTTGTTTTTGAAAGTTTTTAAGAAAGTGACAAATCACTCGCGCTGAAGATAGTGTGAAACCAGTCTGGATCAAGCCAGGGTCCTTCTCGGTACTCATGTTAACAAGCATGATTTCATTCATTAAGGGCTTAGCACGCCTCTCTTTCGGTCAAATGATCAAAGTTTTGCAAATCCCGAGGAATTCATCCCTCTTTGTTTTCACCGCAGTGTTTAAAAAAAGTTTTGAAAAACTTAGGTCAATGCAATGATTTTGGGGTGAAGAAGAGTAGGCGAAAAGTACTGCCATTTCATTCAAATCCCGGCACAACTAGCACATGGTAGAAGCAAATACGAGAGCATGAAATCACTGCTGTTTCATTCAAAATCTGTTGGTACAACTGGCTCCCTGGCAGAAACAGACTCAAAACAAAACGAAAAGACAAACACAAAACAAAATGGTGATGCCCGAGGTAACACCCCCCGGGATCACCCAACTCCTATACAACAGGACTGAATCGATACAACAAGACAGACCCAAAATAAAAGAAGACTGACTCAAAACAAAAAGACAGACTCAAAACAAAACAACAAGACTGACCCAATACCCGAGTCAGAAACTGGCATTCGCAAATGCTCAAAACAGTGCCTGTCTTTCCCCCATCTGGAGTAAATTGAGTGCCACCCGCAGCCGGTTCAATCTCTGATCAGATCACATTATCCCCCCACAAATTCACTGATCAAGTGCCGATAGACTTTGCTAAGCTCGGCGGGAGGATGACCCCATTGTCAAATAGATCCTGTACTTCATGGCGAAGACGGAAGCAGTCGTCGGTAGTATGGCCAGTTTGTTGATGGTACGCGCAGTATTGGGTAGTATCATGTGTAGCCGAAAGAGGGTTCGGGAGAGGCTGAGGCTCAAGGGGTTTGAGATGGCCCTGTCCAACAAGGATTTGGAGAGCTTTAGACAAAGGCATATAGAGGGCATGGAAGACCCTCCGACCTCGGGGTTGGTACTTCAAGG